>JAXQQM020067397.1:0-69591 GCA_034641835.2 Pinus albicaulis | reverse complement strand
CACAGGCCAATTGTTATACTCCGACTCATTCAACATACCTCCCCATTCAAATATCTACAAACCTCCGGGTTTTATTAACAAATTGTTTTATTTTTAAAAGTTATTACTGTAATAGGAAATTGGACAGACAATTTTGATACTAGTCACAAAACCTGTTTGTTCCAGAATCTCAGATTTTAATTCAAAGGCTTCATTCAACAGCAATTTGTGTACAAAGAGAAAATAAAATCAAATAAGAGACAGAGTCGAATGAAGAAATTTACATAGTAAATGGTTCAAAAGAGATAAAAACATTTACTTCAGCAACGGCATATTCACATTTTTACATGAAGTCAAATAGGTCTTTTAGTAAAATCCAATTTTACTAAAAACATAAACATGAGAGAGTAAAGTGAATGTGATTTACCGTGACTGGTAAAAGTGAATAAAAATGAACGAAGGTGAAACAGTAGCCGTGATAAAGGTTAAATGGTAACAAAGTTGATAGAGCATTATAAGTAAAACAAAGAAGAGAACAAGAAAATAAAGATAATTTAAGGTAGTTTAAAAAATAGAAGCAAGAGCAATCAAGTCAAAGTGAGTAACAAAATGGGTATAGATCACAAGAAGAAGATACAGGAGAGACAAGCTAGCTTGAGAGAAACCAACATATAAACAAACAACTGTAAAATCGCGGCTAAACTTTCAACCGCCTGAAAGGTGTCACTACCTTTTAGCCTCTAGATATTTATTTTTCCTTGAATAATTCCTAAGTCTATTTTAGGATATTTTGTAATAGTTTTTGTATAAATACTTCACAATTTGAAGTATTGAGTGTGGATTGTGGATTGCTAAACATTTCTATAGTTGCATTGATCTAAAACCTGAGGGTTCACTGTACCATTTTCAAGTCAGCAAACTGGATTGAGAAATAAAGGCATTATATTACAAGATTCATGTGTTGGGTCACTTCAGTGAAGTACTTTCAATTTTTCTTTGTTATTTTCTGAAGTTTTTCACATACTTGCATGTTTTCTAAATCTAAATGTATAACAGGAATTTTATTTCAGAACTTGTTTAAAAACACTCTGTCTTGAACTGTTAGTTCATTTTCATGTTTTCTACTAATATCCAGATTAGGGAATTCTTAATTTCTCCCTAGTTTTGATTGACCTCTGTCATTTCCCTCATTATCCGGATCTGAGAATCCTTAATTTCTCTCTCATCCCGATTGAAACCATCTCATCATCTAGCCTAAAGATCTAACTCAGCTCAGCTACCTTGCCCTGTGAACACTTCCTTTATAACTTGATCCTACTTCTGTTGCTTGATACATTGACTCCTTTATTCTAATGGAAAACAGACCTACATCTATCCATCTGAATCAGTGATTCCACCACCAAACCAAACCAAACTCAAAACCCAATCAATCTCACATAACTAGCCTAAAATCAACTAAAAACAACAAAGTTAAATCATAAAGAGAGAGCCCTCTATGAGCATTAGGAAGGCTAGATCCTAAGCTTAAAAGTAGGTTTGTGGTTACCTCTAATATTCTTTAAAACAAAAATATTAACTACCCTAGGAATTATTGGAGTGATAACATACTGGTGACCATACTGGGGAGATCAGTCCTCAGTTTTAAAATAAACCTTAAAGCAAATATTTTTTTCTCATCTTTTCACCTTAAGGTTGTTTTAGTGTTAAGGGTTAAAATCATCCACCTAGTGACTCCAAATCCAAATCAATTTCACAATAAAATCCAAGACTCCAATGGAGAAATGAACCTGGAAGAACATCATGGGAATATCAGGTTTTCGACTTGGATCTTAATCCAAGACATTATGGTCTTTCTTATCAAGAAGATTTTTCAATGTATATTGTATTTTAGTAATGATATTAGACTAATATTTGATTACTTTCCTTTGAAAATTGTAAATATAAAATCTTCTCATCCATTTGAGCAATTTCTTCTGAAACTTATGATGACAATTTTCCAATTAATAAGTTAGGCTGGTAATGAAGAAAGCTAGCTCATACCATTGTGGCATATAAGGAAACTCAAACTTGAGTTTTTGAAGATTCGGTCCTCCAATTGAATGGTTGATACATTGGAGATTAGGTGATGAAATAATGCGTTGAGGTTTGGACAGTGGCATTGAAGCAGCAATAGTGAACTTGAAAGCGTGTACAAGAAGATCTTGGACAATGGAGCATTTGGTGGTTTGACAGTGAAGTATTAAACAATGAAGAATTATGACGTCCAAGTAAGTACTATCCACATTCGTTATTAGAAGAAGATAAAACAGGATTGATGTCCTTGGAGTAGGAGCTCCTAAACACAAGGTTGGTGCCTTGAGAAGATAGGGTCGAAGCCCTTGAGGTCGAAGCCTCATCAAAGTCCAAGTTGGTGCTTGGCAACAAGTTGGTGCCTGTTTCATTAAAGGGTTGGTGCCCTCACTCATCTATTGTATACAATTATTTGAAAAAGGATTGAAGTTCTTATTAATCCTTAATATTATTATTATACACCTCTCTGTCTTTAATTGTGAAGAATCTAACTGGCAATAATTAACAGTTGAAAAGAAATACTGATTCACCCCCCTCTCAGTATTTCCAACAAATAAGCCTCAAGTAATTAAGACTCGATATTACAATCCCCGTACATATTCGTACCTTGTAAAGTTCCCGATAGATATAAACCACTCATCTTGCTACCTCCCGTACTCCATGATTTCCCTAATAACTATTATAAACATCTTCCTTCCTAAGTTTGATGGAGAGAATGCTAACATCACCTTAAAAACATATTCAAGGTTTTGAATATTATCTGGACCTATTTGAGATTGATGAAGATGATATAAGAATCAGGATTTTTTCTCATTCATTACAGAATAAAGTAAAAATTTGGTTCAAGAACCTGCCTATTGCAAGCATCTAAAATTTCCAGCAATTTGTCAAAATTTTCTTGATAGATGAATAATCCAAGTCAATCTTTTTGTGATCATAGAAGAATATAATCAATTGAAAATATATCCAAATGAGACAATACAACAATTTTCCGATAGATTCAATCAAGTTTATTATTCAATGTCAGCAAATATAAGACCTCCTCCTGATTCATCTCTCTTGCATTACCCAAGTGCCTCTGATCCAGAAATAGAGTTTCAATTAAGAGAAAGAGATTCAGAAACACTTGAATAGATGTAGAATATTGCAATTGATGTAGAAGTTAATATGTATATTAGAAGGGAAAATTTGAAAGCAGAAAAAGAGAAGAACAACATTGCAGAGGTAAAACTTGACATTTTGGTAAGTAAAGTAGAGGAAATGATGCTAAGAATAACCATGAAATATGGATTTTTTGTTCAAAATCACCATGATCCATTTATTGTAGAAACAAAAGAGGTTATTAGTCACAATCACTTCCCTGTTAAAAACAATTACCATAGATCAAAAAATGAATTTACAGATCAATATGTTGAAAATAAATCAGCTGATATAATGTGTATGTTTGATGGCATTCCTTATTTTAATGATTTTCCTAATTATGATCAGTATGATGATAATTATGTTCTTCAAATTCAAGCTAAGTTTACAGAGTAACCGCAGCTAGTTCATGGCATAAGGAGATGCGCTTCAATACCTTGAATACGTTGATCAACCAATACGACGCCCAAGAGAGTGAAAATTAAAGTACGTAAAATTTTGAAATAAGTGAAGGTTCTTTGCCTCTTTGTTTTGCTTCATTTCAGTTCATTAAATACAACTTTAAAGAAATCAGTAATTAGTAGTCTTTAGATATTTTTATTGACAACAAAGAAGACAATGAAACTCTTAATCAGGATTTTTCAGTATCACAATTACAATTATCAAATTTCATTAAAATACCTGATTAGAGGATACATGAGAATTATATACCACTATGTTTTGAATCATTTCAACTTTTAAAGGAAATGTGGTATAATATCTTTAGAGCAAAATATGAGCAGCCTATAGAAACCTATGAAGTTCAATTCAAACCTATATGCAATAGGTTTCAACAATCCTTCCATATTTTTCATAATCGAATAGCATATATGTTTGATAATGAATGCATTCAAAGATTTTCTCCATTTATTGACTATGAGCTTCAGAATCAAGATGATAAAGGTTTCATCATATAGACATCACAAAGCTTATTTGAAAATGAGCATTTAATTTTGCAGGGAAATATTAGTTTAGTTTCATGGCATGGAGGCCATCTAGAATAGATGTATAGTTGCTTGGATCAGTTTAACATCTGTACATACACCTTTGAAGATCCTTTTTTACATTTTCCAGAGTCAACAAAGGAAATTGAGTATTTCCTTATCTTCACATCTGTTGAAAAGTTTCTAATGAGTTGTAGAACTACAATTTTAATAATCGACAAGAAAATGCAACAAAATACCTTAATGTATATAATGCTTGAATGGTTGCATTGGTTGTTTCATTTTACCTAACCAGCAGTTGGACAACTGATTAGAGCAAGTAGGTAGAATTTTAGTTTTAGTTTTCAATTTTCAACAATTTTTGAAATAATTGATTAAGATTTAAAGTCAAGAAAAATTCCCTAAGGTCTTGATGATCTAGTAGTTTGGTTTGAAGGTTGCAGCACCTTTTAGTCTTAGATTAGATTTCAATTTGCAGAAAAGGGTGTGATTTCAATTCAAGATTTTTAATCACAAATATTATACAACACAACATGTGCATGCTTGGGATTGGCCCAATGGATCAAGCTACTAGTTAACAGTGTTCTTGACATCTCACAAGGAGATGCCATCCCCATGTGAAGCCACTGTTAAGGTCCTATAATAATAGGATTCATAATTTTGAATTGACTATTGTAAACCTTGTAATATTGTACATACCTTTGCTTTTTGAAAAAGTATTCCCATATTTGAAAAAAGTAAAATAGGGTAAAGTCCTAAAAGAACAATCAAAGGAATGAAAGAACAAGAACAAAGAAGAATATCAAGGATGAAACCCACAAAAAGAGATAAAATTAAGATCATGGAAGTGTTGCACATTCAAAAGCCACTACTTTAGTTTATTTTTTCAAATAATATTGTGTGCAACGTATCCAAAATGCCACAAATCCATGAGGATCAAATAGTTTAATCTTGATCATTCATGCTTTAAATTTCATGCTGATATTTAGAGAATAAAGATCTAGCCAAACTGTTTAATCTTGGCAGATCAGTAGTTAGGTAGAGGATAAACGAGCTCATTAGTTTAATCTGAGCCGTTGGATGTCATAAGGTTAGAAGTAGTTAGTTTGTTTACTAAAAAAAAATAAAAGGGTCAGAAAGCTCAAATGTGCCCAAGAAAAGAAATAAAATGCTAGGATAAAAATAAAAGAAGGGTAGGCAGAAACACTTTTTGCAAAGTCATGGAAAGCACTATTGGTTCATCTCATATTACTAACACCATTTTAAATACTCTCCCCTTGTAAAATATCCCTTTATCCCTCATTTTAAACCTTTCCCTTTTACCAATACCCCTTTCCCCTTAGTATAACCATTTCCCCTCCAAAAACCCCTTTTTTCGATCCTAAAACCCTTTCCCTAAATTCCCTTCTCCTTTACTAATTTCCCTTTTCTAATAAAACACCCAAAACCTGCTTTCACATAGTTTAAAGTGCTAAATATGTATCGGTCCCCTCTCTTTCCCTTCATGATTTAATTCCCTGCCCAATACAATACCTCCTTATAATATATTAGATTATATTTTATATTTACCCCTCCAAATTACATATCCCTATCCTACTACATCAGTTCCCGACTTTCCCTTATATTATTTTTACTCATAGTTTTATACTACATTAAACCCCCTATATTTATATATTTACCAAACCCCTTATCCCATTTAAACCTCCCACTTATTGTTATCCCTAACCTCATTTAGATATTAATCCCCCTTACCCCACCCACTTATATTAATATCCTTCCATATATTATATCTTAGTTAAAATATAGTCATCCATTATATTATTTAAATCCCATATCATTTTAACCTTTTTCCCATATATTAACCAATTTCGCGTAACTCTATATTACTTAAGCCTTCTCTTAGATAATTCCTGGGTCCCACCTATTTAAACCCATGACATTCATCAACCGTTCGATCATCATTCACAGATCCAACCGCCCATGCTCCATTTCGCATTTGATTTGATTCGATGATTAATGCCAGTCAAGGTTTAGAAGTAGGTAGTTTTTTCCAACGCCCTCCCCGCCACACGTCACTCCCACATCGTATCACACTCCTCCACACAAAACCATTAACCACTTTTCTTCTGTGCGAAAACCATTTTCCTGCTCCTGCATTGTGCAGTAAACCACTTATTCTGCCCCATGTTGTGGTAAATCACCTGCTTGCTCCTCCATGGTGCAATAAAACTCCCAAACAATGTGCAATGATCCACCATCATTTCAAAGCTCTGTTTTACTGTTATTATATTATCTATGTTTGAATTGCATAAACCGGAGGATCATTTCCAATGCCGAATTAAAGCCAACTGTTACTGTTACCTCCCGATTCAAATCTATGAAAACCTGGGTTTTATTAACAATTTTTTTTATTTTTTGCAAGTTATTAATCAGAAAAGGAAATTGGATAAATAGTTTTGATACTAGTCACAAAACCTGTTTGCTCCAGATTCTCAAATTTTAATTCAAAATGCCTCATTCAATAGTAGTTTGTGTACAAATATAAAATCAAATTAAATCAGAGACAAAGAAGAATGAAGAAAATTACACAGTGATGTTCAAAAGAGATAAAAACATTTACCTTAGCAAACAACAGATTCACATTTTTACATGAAGTCAAATAGATCTTCTAGTAAAATCCAATTTTACTAAAATCCATAAAAGCAGGATGAAAATAAATATTCAGATGATGAAGTTTACTATAGCAGATAAAAGACCATGGTAAAAGTAAAGCAAGAGAAGTCAAGTCAAAGTGAGTAAAAAAACAGGCAGATAAAGATAATTAACATAGTTTAAAGAGTAAAGCAGAGTTAAAAGAAAGTTATCAGATGATAAGGCAGAGTGAAAGGGCATCCAGTGTGAAAGATAAAGGAAGAAGACAAAATGAGAGAAACCAACAGAAAAACAAACATTCAGAAAATCAGTGCCAACTTTCAATCAGTTGAAAGGTGTCACTACCTTTTAGCCTCCAGATATTTTATTTCCAGGAATAAATCCTATATTAGTTTAGGATATTTTATATTAGATTTTGTATAAATACTTCAGTCATTCGAAGTATTAAGGGTGGATTGTGGATTTCTAAACATTTCTATAGTTGTATTGATATGAAACCTGAGGGTTCATTGTACCATTTTCAAGTTAACAAACTGGGTTGAGTAATAAAGGCATTGCATTACAAGATTCATGTGTTGAGCCACTTCAGTGAAGTATCTTTCCATTGTTCAATTGTATTTTCTAAAGTTTTTTCACATACTTGCATGTTTTCTGAATCTAAATGATATAACAGGAATTTTATTTCAAAACTTGTTTAAATACACTCTGTCTGGTACTGTTATTCATTTTCATGTTTTCTTATGATATCCAGATTAGGGAATTCGTCATTTCTCCCTAGTTTCTATTGACCTCTATCATTTCCTTCGTTATCTGGTTTAAGGAACCCTTAATTTCTCCTTGATCCCGATTGAAACCATTTCACCTTCCAGCCTAAAGATCTGAATTTACTCAGCTACCTTGCCCTGTGAACACTTCCTTTAGAACTTGATTCTAATCTGTTGCTTGATACATTGACTCCATAGGCCAATGGAAAACATACCTACATCTATCCATCTGCATCAATAATTCCACCACCAAACCAAACCAAAATCAAAGCCAATCAATCTCACATAACTAGCCTAAAATCAACTAAAAACAACAAAGTTAAATCATAAAGAGAGAGCCCTCTCTGAGTATTAGGAAGGCTATATCCTAAGCTTAAAAGTAGGTTTCGTGGTTACCTCTGAGTTTTTTCTTTAACCTTGAGAAATTACCTCCAGTGATAACACCGCAATAACTAACTCGAGTTTGCCGCCTTGTAGACATGATACACCGAGTGCAACATTCAGGGAGATCATCTTCCTGTACTTCTTGGTTTGATAGGAGGTATTCTGCAGTTCATGGATACCTAGTAATCCTTTTTTCCTAGATTAACATTTTTGGTTTATTTTGTTTAATTCTAAAATTTATTGTCCACGAAAAAATCTTACCCATGTAGTACTCCTTTGCCTCAATCATGAATCGTTAATTGAAAATTTTTAATTTCTCAAAAAGAATTCATCCATCCTTTGATTGATCTTGACAAAAGGTCATCATGGATGAATTTCTGAATTCACCTCACTCATCCCCTGAAGGAACTCAAGGAGCTCATCCTGAGCTCTCGCTGTTTCCAGCTGGGCCTCTTGAAGCTCAAGGTTTTGAACTTGAAATTGTCCCAAGCATCCAGCCACTCTCTTCATGACCACCACCTGATGATTGGTCTACACCTTCTAAGGATCCTGAGTTAGAAATTCCTGGATCCACTGCACAATTTTTGGTCTTTCCCCCAAATCTGCTCTACGATCCATTCATGATATCTCCTAAGCGTCCGTACAGTCCTTTTGACGATCCCAATGTTCCTTTTGGTGCTTCTCTTGTAGCATCTCAAACTATTGTTCGGCAGTTTTTTCCACCATAGATGGAATCAAATGAAAATGGTACTTCGTTTTTTATTACTCCTCATAGTATTCCTATGGAAACTTCTATGACCCATATCCCAGAAGTTGACATCGAGTCTATGTTCCCTCCGGAAGGTTTTCCTTATGTTTCTACTCTTCATGATTTACTCCTCATGGTGCAGTGAAGTGGAATGAGTGTGCCTTCTAGTCAAGTCGCGTCTCTCGCTTCCACCCTCGGGTACACTTTTTAAACCTTGCTTCCCCTAGAGTTTCGGGGCTACATTCCTATTTCATGATCCCCTTTGGCTAATGGGTGTTTCCCCATTGGTGTTTCCCCATCTTCCGACCCATCTATCTCAAATGTGGTTGTCACTTACCAACTTGCTACTCAACCTATGGTTTATGTAGGTCAAATGATCGTTTCACTAGGATCATCTCCTCCTTTGTCGCTATCCATGATCACTTTGGTTCCACATTTTTCATTATCGCATCATTTATATGTACCTCCCCTTTCAGTTGGGGGAAATCTAAACTCTGGAACTATATCAGGGGCAGGACAAACCATATCCAGTCTTGGTGGAACTTTGGTTTCATCCTCAACAAGTTCTGTCGTAGGAGCCTCTCTACCAGGTGATCACACTACTTCGGCTCAAATTTTTTATTAACAGCCCCATGTTCAATATCCTTATGTTAAGCAATCCCATATTCAACAATCGAACATACAATATCAATATGTTCAGCAACTGAACGTACAATATCAATATGTTCAGTGACCGAACTTATTGCAGCAGTATGTCCAGCAACCCCAAAATTCATTGGGTGATGTTACGACTAATCCTCGGTTTGTTCCTAAAATCCAATCTGGTCCAAAACCTTCTCTGGGTCAAACTGGGACTTACCCCAATTAGACTGGTGTTCAACACCAGAAAATTAGACAGGGTTAGTACTAGTAAGCCCAGCAAGGACCCTATGTCCAGTAAGGGCCTTATGCACAACAAGGATCTATCCCTCAATAGATGTTCCAGCAAGGGCCTTATCAAAAGCTCCAGCAGGGTCCTTCTGTTCAGAAACATCTAAAACAAGGTACTTATCAGCAACCCTGGCCTCAACAAGGTCCTTACCAGCAACAATGGGGAAAATATTCTTATTATGGATAAAATCAACCCCAATGGGGGCATAACATGTACCAACAAGGTTGGAACCCTCATATGGGTAATTACCAATGACCTTTCACCCTTTATAATCCTCGATTACCATCCTTGGCTACGTTGGAACTTATGGATGTGTCAAGGCTTACATATGACCCAATCTAGCATATGTTGCATTTCCCTCCAGTTCCAACTAAAATCCCTATGGATTGTCCTAAATTTGAAGGTAAAATGGATAATACCCCCAAGCTCACATTATGACATATGATTTTTTATTCTCCTCTAACTCTTGGGTAGACGATTCAGTTCGATTATGTCTCTTCTAGCGCACATTAATGGGCGCAACTGTTAAGTGGTACATTGAACTACCTTTTGACATCTTTCAAGATTTCAATTCATTGGCCATGGCATTCCTTAGGCATTTCCAGCTACATGTCCCATATGAAACCGACACTCACCTCTTAACATCTTTGGAACAGTCGACTGCTACCCACATCTCCGATCACATTCATGAATGGAGACGCAGGCGACATCTAATCAAGTTTGAAATTCCTGATCAACGGCTAACTGAATGGTTCACTAAATAATTCATTCCTCAAATCTCCAAATATATTTCCATGTGTGGTTGTGTAACTGAGGAACAGGCCATCGCCTACACTCAGTATTTGGATTTGGTTTATTCCCAATCTAGGAAAATATGTGATCTCTTACCCAACGCCCCTGGAACTTCGACGGACCCATCATCTTTGAAATCTGTTGATACACCACCAGTTGATGGTGTTATCCATTTAATGGCTAAAACTGCTAAGAGTAATCCTAAGGCTTCTTCGAAACCTAAGTATACTTGATTTTTTGCACCCTCCACTCCTGCACGTGACCCTAAAAATCCTGGTAAAACCTCCGATGTTAGCGTCCTTCAGTTTTCCACGACAGATAAATCCTCCAAAGGTAAAATGAAGGTGAAAGGCAAAGCCAAATCTGATTCCCCTAAATAGGATTACTCTAAGTCATCTGCTCACAATGCATCTAACTGTAAGACCAAGTATCCTTGCTTAACATGTGATGATGATCATTACACCAAGGATTATCCTCATTGTGCTGAGGTTAATCATATTTTAAAAGGAACACAAGGAATGCTGACTATTTTGAAAGAACCCTTTACGTCTCAGCAAATGCAAATGGTATACCAACCTCAATCTTCTACATCTTGAAGCTCTCAGGGTTGTTGAAGATTGCAACAAGAAATAGTGAAGGAGGCATCCCGAAACATCATCCTTGATCCTAGTTGGAAAATAATCACCTAAACTAGGTGGGGCCCACACAGGCTATTTTTAGGTGTATGTCTATTTTTAGACATGGTGAGCATATTCTATATGTAGCAGGAGGCTATTTGTAGATGGTTGGTCAAATGTGAAAAATAGATGAAATTCTATTTTTAAAATATTGGGCGAAGTCTATTTATAGATCGTTGATCTAAAAATAGATGCATGTCGATTATTATTAACTCTTAATAATAATCAAACACTAAACAAAAACTTATTCTCTTGGAGCACTTCAGCTAAGTGCACATATGTGGCACAGAGGCCGATAGAAGGAATTACGCTATTCCTGAGGGTTAAGTGGAGTTATTGCATGATACTTCAGTTAGAACTCATGTACAGATTTTGGTGGAGTTGACTGAGGAATTTAATGGAGTTGTGTTCAGTTTAACTAATCTAAACATAGTTGAACTAGCTGTATTTAGTCTAACCGATTGATACACTAGTGAGAGTCGTGTGAATTAATTAGTTAATTAATTCACTAAATAACAACTCATTAATCAACTAAAGAATACATCAGTTAACTTCAGTGCATGGACAGTTTCAGTGGAGACCAGTGGAGAGATAGGTGAAAGAGCAGTGTGACTATCAGTTGTGACTATAGTGATGCATGGTTTTCATCCAACACTTAGTAGAGATGCCTATAAATACTGCGTGAGCAAGGCTGGGGTAATAAATTCTCATCAAGAGGCATTCTTCAACAGGGATTGTGCAGTAGAGTCAGGCTAAAGGCTGGCAAAGATCGGTGCATGTGTTTTGCAAGATCAAGCCTGATTAGTGTGTAGCAAGTGGAGATTATACTGCGAGCTTGTGAGTAGCTTTGTATGATGATTTTTACATGATCTCTATGACATATATAATATACATATAGTTGGGAGTTTTCAGCTTTAAGCTTTCCCATCACATACCGTGTTCATATGTGTGAATTTTTATGGTTTTAATGTGTGCATGCAATTGATTTTATTTCCGCATGTGATGATCAATGGTAGAAGAGATTATTTATTGTGCATGAAGTTAAAATAGTGTGTGATCAGAGAATCTCGGTGAATAATATATCAGTTATTCAAATTTCTACATGGTATCGAAGCGATATTGATCATTGGAGCAATTGAAAAACATTGAAGTAGTTGAGTTTTAGGATAAATTCAGGAAAATAAAAATGGAGAAGAATGACACTATTCCGGTATACTTGACAAAGTTTGTCCATTCCAGGGATGAGATTGGGAGTGTAGGAGTTAGTGTGGATGAGGAAGGAAAATTCAATAAGTTTGGGATTCGAGCCAAGAATCTCTACAGACTTGAAGTAGATGGGATTTCTACGGAGCTTCCTACTGTTGGGAAGTGCAAGAAAGACATGCAATTGATGCTTGAGAGGGAGAAAGTTTTGCATGCAGGTAATAGTGAACCTTGGGATGTGGAGCAGCCACAAGATGAGGATCATGGAGTGGGAGCAACCACTCATGCAGAGAAATTTTGTGCCAGATGGGCAAAGGGAGTGCATGCATCTATACCACCAGGTGAGAGGTGGGGCGACATGCATGAGTAATCCCAAGAGGAAATTTCTGGGCAGGATTCATTGAGATGGTGTGGATCTCATGAGTTGAACCTGGCTACGAGGAGCCCACAGAGCAGCAGTAGCATGATCATTTGGATTGATACAAGCAGATCAAAGTGACAGTGTCGGATACTGGAGCACGGTTCAGAGTTGACAGCAAGTGCAGAGTGCATGGGTGCAGATTTCAACAGCACAGTGGTTCCTAAAGACATGTGCAGTAATTAAGCAGAAGTTGAAGACTTTGATGACAGATGCATTATGCTGATTGAGTTTGGAGCCTATTCATAGGGGGCATGGGAAATTCCATAGTTGTTGTAAAATATGTCACAAAATTGGTTGAGGTAATGCTTGTGCAATATCAATGGTAGAACTATGGGTTTATTTCTCTTCGTTAATCATGACATAAATCGATCAACCGAGTCCTGTACTGGACTCCATCTAAAAATTATTATGCTTAAATTAGTGTAAATACTTTTGTACATGTTGAGGCCTCAGAAATCTGTGGCAAAAACAAAGGGGGATAACCACCCGATCCGGACCTTAAATTAGTTCCTTTTCCATTTGGGATAGTGGCTCCGACTGGGTGTGATGGGACCAGTTTCCTAGATTTGGGTTTTTTAAGACAATTTGTGGGATTTCTTTTCAAAACATTTTAAAATGATGAATGGCTACAAACTAAGATAAATTTATTTCTAAGTGCAAAACTTTGAATTAAATTTAATATAACCTGAGGATAATAATTAAATGCGATCTAAAGAGATATCTATTCAATCTGTGATGATGAAATCATCACATATTTAATAGAATTATTACTCTATAAGATGATTCTATTGAAAAAATAGTTAATCAAAAGAAAATGAAAGATATATCGAATTTATCTAATGACCATGTATAAAATAACTAATTTATACCTTTATATCGTACAATAGTGCAACTGGTATTTCAGATAAAAATAATTAATTCGATATATGATTCATGAAAGTTGAGTTCATCACTAACATTCAGAAACAAAAATAACATACATGATAATAGTACTATATGTGTATTAATTCTGCTTATCGGATTAGTGATAATAAGCCGTATCCAATTTTTTAGTCAAAGAGTCATTCAAAGAATACAGAAGTGCACCAAAATTGATTCAACAAAATGATATTTATAACTGAAAAAGGCCATGTTCCATTACTTCATCAAGGTATTCACAAACTTACTTAGAAATAAGCATCCTTTGCAAATGTTCTTGATAAAATCTTGGACCCTTCTCTAAATGCATGAGAAGGGTTTAAATACTAAAACTAACTACAAACTAATTAAATGATTTACAAAAATGTAGAGGAGGTTTCAAACAACCTTTCTCTAAAACTTAACTTAAACAATAATCTAGGAATTTAGAACTGATAATCCTGACTTTATGGATCATGTATTTCTGTGTGATCACGAAGTTGGCAGATATCTACCATTGTCTTGAGCTGAGCTGGCTGAGATATTTGTGATCGAATTTGGTCCTTGAAGACAACATTTGAGATTGTCGACTAAGACTCTTTGGCTAATTCTGTGAGAAATAGAAGAGTTTGCTGCTAATGATAAGGTTTGATCAGAAAATTCCAATGATTTTCTTGATCAAACTTATTGAATTTATTGATTATTTCTTCCTATTGTTCTGCTCTCTGTGTCCATTTTAATTCTACTTCTTTTTTTATTGAAAATACATCAGATGTGCTTTCTTCAATAAGTCTTTCTTTAAACAATTGGTCACATAAGAGATGTATAACCTCATTTGATTTGTTGGATGTCTTGTTCGCTTCTCACTCTGTTCAGATGATCTGTGCTTCCCATTCTGTAAATAATAATTCCTTGTGAAGCTTATCTATTTGTGGTAGATTAGATTGCTTTCCTATATCTGAGTTTTTCCACTGAATGTGTTCTTCAATTTTTTTTAAAAGTTTCTCACATTCTAGTTTTTGGATTGAAATTTGTTGAATCATTATTTTATTGAAATCATAATAGGAATCAATCGTAGCAGCTTTATGACAAAATATTTTTTGTTGTTTCTTTATCAAAGCATTTATCTCAAGTGCTTATTTAATGAAATTTTCTGATTGTGATTGATTTTGTAACTCTGCCATGGCTTTTTCCAACTGTGTCTATTTCTCTTTAAGCTCTGCATGATGTTCTAACTTAAGATTTTCAGTATCTTTATGGAACTGTGCTGAACTTTCTCTAATTTGTTCAGTAGTCTTGAATTTATCTACATGTAACATCTGTTCTAACTCCCGTATTCTAGATTCTTTCTGTTTCAACAAGGTTCTAACTTGAGTTGCCTTATCTACAAAGGTTGTGGCATAAGCTCCTACATATTGGGACGATTTAGTTAGATGATCAGTGGGATCCTCTAATGAATCCTTCCAAAGGACATCAATTGATTCATCTATCATTTTAGGAATAGTCTCATTAGTTCTCTTTCTCTTATTCCTTTTAACCACAGATCTGTGGCTGGGACTGTAGAAAATATCCAATGATGGAATGTCTTCAATCTGTATGATGATTTGATCTGTAGAGTAAGCCGGAATGATTTCTTTGCTTTGTTTTGCTGGGATTCTCTGTAGAGGGTTGACAATTTCAACTATTTTCTGAGAAGGCTCTGGCATTTGAAAACTTACTGCTTGGTCAGTATTGACCTTTTCTTTAAGAGTGCTTATTTCTTGGGAAAATTATTCCCATTCATTCACCAGGTCTTTATCTTGGGATGATTTAGAATCATCTACCGTACTCTAATCCTTTTGAACTTCCTCTAAATTTGATTTAGTGCCATTGTTCTTTTTTTTAACTTGCAACTCTATTTCTTGAATAATTTGGTCGATTTCCAAATTTTCTTTTGTAGATTCAGATTCATTCTTAGATTGATCTGACTTATAAGATTGTTGTTGAGACAAACCAGATTCATTTTCAGATCCATATTTCATTTCTTCATCGAGACTAACACTTGGTGTATGTTTTTCTTTTTCAATAATTAACAAATTCAAAGGGACACTTTTCAATCTCTCATTTCTATATACCTGAAAAGCTTCAACCTCTTCTTGACTTGATTGACTAGAAATCATTTTAACAATATCAGAAAAATCTTCGACTCCTTGGAAGAAGTCATCAAATTTGTCTTCTTCTTTTATGAAAGGATTTGTTTTGAGTTTTTCCATGTAATTTTTAATTACATCGTCGGGGTCATATAATCTTCCTGGCATGAATGCTAACTTCAACATCTGAATATTAGGAACCTATTTGTATGTATGGTCGATATTAGCCAAAGCGAAGGTGCCGCACTGTAGAGAGAAAGACGTCCAAATCACCTTTTTATCATCTTTTAACTGTTTTGTGACACCATTGATGAGCTGATAAGCTATCTCTCTCCCAAACAATCTATTTGGAATATAGTATGGAAAAACATGTGGAAGAGCAGAACTTAAAAATACTTGAACATATGTGAATTTCTCTTCAGCAAACCATTTAGCTGTAGGAAGGGTATCGTTACTGAGTTCTTTGGAAACCCTAGGGATCTTTTTGTTAAAAATCATTTGATACATAGGCAACATAACTTCATAACAAAATTTGTAGAAATGTAGGTGGAATTTAGAGTCCCAGAGTTATTCATGGTATATGTGAATTGGGGTAGGGTTTTTAATGGTCCATTTCCAACCCATTATTGGAAATGTAGAATTGAAACAAATGGAATCCATAACATAAGCAGATATGTAAAAAGGTGAGTTTTCTTGGGATGAAACACTCTTCTTATTCCTATATTTGGTAATATATTTGGCTAAATAATTGGACAAAAGGTCTGCCCAATTCAAAATGGATGAATTGACGATTGCGTCAATTAAGGGAACCCAATCTCTAGCGAACCTAGTACTATCAAGTTTGGAAAATAGCCTACACAACATACCAGCAGCATAGCAATAAGGGTAAGGGATTTGTGTAATGGGGTATGTACCACATTTTTTCTGCTTTAATTTTCCTTCATTGTCTTTCCATTCATGGATGACCTTGATAAGATCTGGATGTTTAGCTCTGAACATTTGCACATATCTATTATCATAATTTTGTTGCATAGCTGGTGGATGATACATGGCTGTCAAATCTTCAGCTTTGAAAGAGCCGATAATATCTCCTCTGGAATTCTTGAAAAATTTATCTTCAATATTGAAGTTCTCAACTACCCACTTAACCATATCCGTGTAAGGAATAATCTTCGGTCTCGCAACTATTCTGTGTATAAACGAGCATGAAACATCGAAAAGGGTTGCATCAGACGTGAAATCAGTACCTGTCATAGATATTTTTGTTATCACATTTGGTCCTTCATCCTCAAAAAGTTTGTACATAGCTTCCCATGAAGAACTGCTAGAATCCTTGTTGCAGACTATGTCTGAAAAATAACGAAGTCATATTTGTATCCTTTGAAGATGATGTTTGAGACACCTCTTTACCCTTTTTACTCATCTCTGACATTTTTAAATCGATAATTGATTTCCTGAGAGAAAAGTGAAATATATCATATAATGAGCATTTACAAAGATATATCAGGGATTTATTTCAAACTCATGTGAAAATTTGTCAATCTTATCAATTATCTCTTCTTAATTCCTTATGATTTCAAAATTTAATGCTTGACATGGCTTCACAGACAATACTTATCAGTCGTTTAAATTTTTTAAGATCTATAATTCAATTTGATATGACATAAGTTGCTTTTCACACAATGATATCATTAAATGCACAAATCGCGATGATTCCTTATAATATTCCGTGATTGTCTCATAAGTGTTGTGAAATGCGATTTGCGCAAATCACAGATCGCAAGATTTAAAAGATATGTTTAAGTCTATATTATAATTCGCGCACGATGCTATTTGCGAAAGCTCGAAGTGGATGCGATAGCGAAAAAGGATTTATATTTTTTAGTTTATTCACTTTTTCGGGTCCGCGGCTGTCACAACTTATGTTTCTTGAAGTTTTAACTAAATCAAGTACGATGCGAAAAAGGAAAGTAAATATTTTTATTTCTTTGGAAAGGATTTTTAAAGAGCGCATTTTCACAATTCACAGATTTTATGATTTAGGATTCTTTTTGAAGGATAAAATATGTGATAAGCAGTCCGCTTTAGGCAAAAAATTTATTTTCTACGCGTTTTTTTTTTTTAAACAGATTTTAAAACGGATTTTCATATTTATTTATAAAGGGTGCCTATTTATGAAAAATAAATGGGGGTTGTTGTATAGCACAACAATTGACGATTCACTTGGACGAACCAGATGTCTCTGATAAATTTTTTTTTTGAAAATCTTAAATCCTTTTATATAAAAATAAAATAGTTAAAGAAATGAAATTTCAAATAAATAATATCTTTTTTCAAATAACAAAAATTTCATTTATTCACTTATTCAGGAAAATTCCTCTATAAAGATATAAGCATAAAAATCAATGTCATTCTTTACTTGGTTAAAAATAAATAGCAAATAATCTTTACAGATAAGCTTTTTATAAATTTACTCTTTTATCAAAGATAGAGCCTCTGTTCCAATGGGTAGTTTTAAGCTTTTGGCAGGGTTACCTTTTAACCAGCTACGATCCATTTTTCCATCCAATATTTTTCATCATTTTCATAAGTAAATTATATATTTTTTCTTTTTTATATTTTGTTTCTACTTAAAAACAATTGTCTTGGCTAGGTAACCAAATAGTGACAATGCCATTCACAAATAGTAAATGATCTGATCAAGTTGCCTCTTGATGAGACCCCTTGTCTTTATGATATAATCTCAAGTCATTACACTACTTTGGTAGACAGTATTAGTAATGTCAATTAAACAATTTCTTTATGAACAAGGTAAACAAGCTCATGATGAGACTTATTATCTTTCAAGTTTTCTCCAAACTTTTTCTTTTTCTTTTAAAAATTATAAGATTTACTGGATGGGACACATCATATTTATTTTTAAGATGATGGATGATAATGTCGAGTTGTTAGATTTCTTTCTTGTAAAAAGATTTATCACTATAATATAATTTTATTTTCATGACTGATAAAAGAATCGTCATACTAAATAAACATGAGAGTTCTTCAAACAAAATAAGTGCTTTATTGGAATTTCATTTGTCTAGAAAGACAAAATCAATTTGTTTTTCTAAATCTTTCAATTTTATTTCTTTAACAATTCTATTTTTTAACGAGTGGAAAAAGAAAGTGAAAAAAGTAAATTATCTAAGACTTATTTTGAAAGGTCAACTATCAATATTAAACAAATTTTTATTTCTATATGAAAGCAAAAATTTTAATGTACAAAGATAGAAGGGTTACCTTCTACGAGAAATATTTTTTTAAAATTTGTCCATTAATAGGTAAAGAACCTTTCTTACCTAATAAATCTTGTAACAGAAATGTTGATGATCCAATTTTCTCAATTATCTGAAATGGTCCTAGCCACAGTTTTTGAAACTTTGTATGTTTACCCTTTTCCTCATGAGCTTTGTCCCACTTTAATACCAAATCACCAATTTGAAAATCTCTTGAACTAATAGATGATAAATCAAATGAAGCCTTTATTATTTTTTGATGATGGGTATGAGTTTGTTTAGCTTTTTCCCTTTCTTATTCTAACTTAAGGGTTTCATATTGTCTAAGTTGAAGAGAGGAAGAAGGATTTTCATCAATAAATTGTACTAAAGCAAATGATGGGATCGTTACGTTTGAGGGTAGAATTGCTTCTTTTCCATAAACTAACACAAATGGTGAAGTATATATTGAAGCTTTTTGGGTGATTCTAATACCAAATCACCAATTTGAAAATCTCTTGAGCTAACAGATGTTAAATCAAATGAAGCCTTTATTATTTGTTGATGATGGATATGATTTTGTTTAGCTTTTTCCCTTTCTTCTTCTAACTTAAGGATTTGATCTTGTCTAAGTTGAAGAGAGGAAGAAGGATTTTCATCAATAAATTGTACTAAAGCAAACGATGGTATCGTTATGTTTGAGGGTAGAATTGATTCTTTTCCATAAACTAACACAAATGGTGAAGTACATATTGAAGCTTTTTGGGTGATTCTATCTGCCCAGAGAGCAAACAATAAGGCTTTGTGCCAATTCTTATGATTTTTCTCTACAGTTATTTTGATGATTCTGATAAGGTTTTGATTTGTAGATTCAGATAATACATTTCCTTGTGGATAATAATTAGCTGAGTATTTTAACTTAAAACCTCTTTTCAAAGCAAATTCAATCATGGCATTTCCTGGAAAGTAAGATGTGTTATCAAATATCAAAGCTGATGGAAGGCCAAACCTGGTAATTATAAATTGATCAATAAAATCTGTAATATTTTGTGTATCGACCACCTTTAATGGGATAGTTTCTACCCATTTTTTGAAATAATCAATTGCAGTTAGAATATACATGTGTTGTTTTGAATAGTTAGGAGTTATTTCACCTATAATATCTAACCCCCATTATTCAAATGGTTGTTGGATATTTACTAGATGTAATGGGAATGCTGCTTTCCTTTCTCTTCCTGTTGTAGTCTGACATGTTTTACATTTCCTTGTATATTCATGTGCATCTTTAAACAGAGTCGGCCAATAATAACTAGCATGCAATATTTTATGAGTTGTGGTATTTCCTCCAAAATGACCTCCAGCTGGACCATCATGTAGTTCCTGCAATAATTTTTTGTCTTCAACTTTTTCTAAACATCTTAATAATACAGAATCATAATTCTTCCTAAATAATACATCATTTATGAGTTGATATTGATTTTCTTTAAGTCTCAAAGAACGCTTTGCTATATAATTGAGATATGATGGAGCATGTCCATTTTTTAGAAAGAATTTCAGATCAACATATTGTGATTGAGAATTGTTTAGGATTACCTCAGATAGTTGTATTTCATTTGATTGATCTTCCTCTTTTGATAAATGAGAAACTTCAGTTAACATTTTGCAAAGACCTTGTCCTTTAACAATTTTAGCTGGATGTATTTCTACATCGTATTCGTGGAGCACAGTAACCCAATTTGCTCTTTTTTCTCCTACTTCTCGTTGTATTAATAATTGCCTTACTGCTGAGTAAGGTACTATTATCTTGGTATGTGTTTTTAGGAGAAAAGGTCTGAAATGTTTCAAAGATTTAAATACAGCATAGGCTTGTTTTTCTACAGCTGAATAATTTAACTCAGCACCTTGAATATTAGAGCTAAAAAACGCAATTGGTGCTTCAATGTTTTGATCATTCAACTGTGTTAAAACAGCTGCATATGATGTATCAGAATAAAATGTGTACAACAGAAAAGATTTGAGAAAATCTGGAGTTGTTAAAGAGGGAGCTTCAACAATAGCATTTTTTATTAACTCAAAAGAATTTCTTTCTTCTTTTCCCCATCTAAAGATTGAATTTTTCTTAATCATTGACTGTAGGGGTAGGACAATTTGGGAGAAATCTGGAACAAATATTTTCACAAAATTAATTTGTCCTTAAAATGATTGCATTATTTTTTTGTTATGTGGTAGAGGAATATTTTCAATCTCTTGAATCCTATCAGGGTCTATATGAATTCCTTTCTTAGAAACAATGAATCCCAATAATTTAACTTCTGATAAGTCAAAATAACACCTTTTAGGATTAAGGGAAATGCCATATTTTCTGCATCTTTCGAAAATATTTTTTAAGTGACTAATATGATTGTTCCTATGCTTAGAATAAATAGTGATGTCATCCAAGTATATAACAATCAAGATATTGATTAGTCCTCTGAAAACTATATCCATAGCACGCTGAAATGTGGCACCAGCATTAATCAGTCCAAAAGGAATTTTTTTTTATGTGTATGTTCCCCATTTTGTTCTAAACGTTGTTTTTAATCTATCGTCAGGATCTACCATGCTCTGATTATACCCCGAAAATTTATCTAGAAAAAACATCAATTCAGACCCTGCAACTGACTGCAATATCTGTTCCATGGTGGGTAAGGGAAAATTATCTTTCTGACAGGCTTTATTCAAGTTTCTAAAGTCTATACAAATTCTAATGTCTCCATTCTTTTTCCTAAATGGAACCATGTTTGACACCCATTTTGAATGTCTAATAGGAAAGATGACTTTAGCTTTGAGCATTTTATTCAGTTCAGATTTAATTTGACTTTCTAAATTTGGATGAATTTTTCTGAGCTTTTTTTGGACAGGTTTATCATTTGAGATCACAAGAATGGTATGCTGAATTATGGAAGTATCATATGTTTTAAGATCTGAATAATCCCATGCAAAGGCCTCTTTATATTTTTTCAGCAATTTGATAAATGACATCCTTTCTTCATTTTTTAGGCCAAGACCTAAGTTGATGTTTTGAGGCTTTTCTAGAGTGCCGAGATTAATCAATTCAAATTTTAAAGTAGAACTTTCAGTTTTTTAATCGGTCACTTTTTTAAATCTATCTTTCAAATCATAATGGTCCTTCATTTTGACTACGTATTTGGGAATTGGATTTTTGTTTGTTTTATCCTCAATCTGTAAATCATGTTCATGTTCATCTAAAATTTGACCTTCATAAGCTTTGTCTGATGTAAGAAAGTCTACTATATCTGCATCATCGTTAAATACTCTCCAATTTGTTATATTGTCAGGAATGGATGGTCTAAAAATTAATTCAATTGAAAATCTATCTAGACTAAACTCTTCAGGTGATGTAAGTCTAGATGCTACATTAGCAAGTAAATCAGCGCTCGCATTTTTTAATCTAGGAATTGTAGAGATATTGAATGCAATAAAATGAGAAGTAAGATTCTGAGCTAAAGTTTGATAATGTTTCAAGTGTCCAGAAATAAAATGAATCATATTTCTAACTTGTTTAACTATTATTTCAGAATCTCCAAATACTTGCAAATATTTAACATTCAATCCTATAGCTTTATACAGACCTTGTATCAATGCTTCATATTTAGCAGTATTATTTGTGCACTGAAACTCGAGTCTGCAAGCTAGCATCATTTTTTCTCCTTGTGGACTGATTAAAACATAACCTACCCCTACACCATCTTCTAATTTCGAACCATAAAAAAATAGAGTCCAAAATAAATATTGTTTTGGAATCTGATTGCTAAAATTAATACATTTAGAAGAATCTGTTTGAGAAAAATTTTCAATTTGAGAAATAAAAGTATTTGTTTGAAAAGGTGAGACCTGAGCATTGAATGATCCAAGGAATGATTCAGCTGAATAATTTCCTATGATATTATTAGTAAAAGCTACAAGTTCATTTGGTCCTTCTAATTTAGTAACTGTATGTTTCATAAATTTCTCACGTTCAATTCTAATTTGATTTGGTTTACCATTGTATGGTAACCACATATGTGACCAATCAGTAGCAAAATATCCAGGTAACTTTTCAGACCAATCCCTGTTAAAATAAGACCATAATATTTAGGGATGTCTGCGACCAAAATATCAATCACTTGTAATACCTTTGGATTAGATGACAACCTAATGGATACTGATAACATTTCTCCAATAACTTCAACTTTTGTTCTATCCAATTGAACTATATGTACAGATGTTTTTTTAGGAATGATATTTAATTTTGTACATACTGTTCTTGGCATAATGTTTGAAGAAGCCCCTGAATCAATAAGACAATTATGAACATTCTTGTTGAAAATTTCACAAGTCAAAAGAAAAGGAGGAGTTTGAGAGATAGATCTATCACCAATTAAAACAAGATCATTGGAATTTACTTTATTGGTAGATGATGGAGTTTTTCCCATATCTTTTGAAGCTTGTGCTATAACTGGCGGTTGTATAGGCTCTACAGGAATTTCTTTGAGTTCTCTAAAAAAGATTTTCTGTTGTTGTTTGAGTTTGGTCATTTCATGTAATGAAATATTTGCTTTAATCTTTTTCATGTCTTCAACTATGTTATATTCAACTGTATCTGAAACTATTAAAGTTTTAGAAGTTGTAGAAGGATCTGATAGAATCATATCTGTCTGTACAGTTTTAGATTTTTTGATTTTTTTCTTTCGTAGAAACAGAATTTTGTTTGGGATTTGACACAATTGGATCTGAAGAAGATTTACTTCTTGTAGATACAGGCATAGCTTCATTTTCTTCTTCGGTGGGAAGAATAAAATCCCATAAACCATTTAATTCCACTTCTTCTTCAGACTCTAATTCATTTTCAGCAGGTGAGGGATCTTCAGTATCTTGATAAGATTCAGCATTTTAAATCTCATTTGGAGGTTGAGATGTTGAAGGGGGACTTTTCTTAAATGGATGAAATGATTTTTTAGCGGCTGAAGTTTCAGAAACTTGTTTCTTTATATCAATCATATCATTTGACATAGTATTTAGCACTTTTTGAATACCTTCAAGATCAAATGGATCTTTTGAAACTTTCTTTTTAGAATCTTGACTAAATGTCACTTTATTTGTTTTCCTTTCTTCTGTCTCTGATCGTTTTTCTAATGCTAAGATTATTTTCTCTACTGCGAGGGCTTCTTTCAAGTTTTCTAAAAGAGTAGCTTTATTAGCTCTATCTAGAAAAATAGCTATATTAGGAGGCAAAGAAGAAATATACCATTCTATTTGTACTTCAACAGCAGGTCTAGAAGTATTTGGGATTTTATTTAATAACCTGTTAAATCTGGAGTTGAAATCTTTGACCTTTTCACCTAAATTCGTTTTAAGATTGGAAAGGGCATTGATTAAGGATGCAACAATCCTATCATGTCGAAATTTTGCAAGGAAAACTTGTTCAAAGGTTTCCCAATCAGCAATTGATCCTGCTGGAAGAGAAAAGTACTAGGATCCCGTAGATCCTTGTAAAGTGTATGGAAATAATCTAACTACAACATCTTCATGAGAAATTGCTTTCAAATTCATGGCTAACATAAAATTATTGATGTGTTCTTTAGCAGGAAGACCATCATCTGCATTATATTTAGGTAACCATTTTTCTGGATAATTTGGAAGAGGTTTAGGATTTGCTATTAATACAGCACCAGGATTCATCCAAGGTTGATTAGCCATAACTGGATTTGGATTTTGTGAAGATGTAGAAGTAGATCCAGAAGTAGGGGTAATGAATGAATAACTTACAACTGGAACAGTACTACTTGCGACAACACTTATTGTTTGCGTAGAAGAAATAGAAGATAGAGAAGATGTGGATTGATTAGAAGAATGTGAAGGAATGACTGAAGGAAAATTTGATGTGACTTCACTTGTTTCTGACTTAGATCTGGATATAAAACTTTTTTGCGATGAGATTCTATTGGAAACTCAAAAGGGGGAATTCCAAGCTTCTCACTTTTAGATCGAGTTAAAATACCAGTTTCTCTAAATAAAGAAGTAACACTTTCCTCAGAATTTTTTGGGTTAACGGGATTTTTGGCAGAAATAGATATTCCTTCTAATCGTTGAATTAAAGACTGAACTTTGGGAGATTCGAGAATGAATTCTGAAGTAGGTGGATGACGTGATACTTCAGGAGATGATAGAAAGGTTTCTACTGCTTCCGATTTGTGAGTTGGTATGGAGACATTACTTGCTGGGTAAAAATTTTGTGCTAAAAACAGATCATAGCATCTTGACCAGTTATTTCAAGAAAGCTGATTTAAAATAAAGACAGGCAAGATGGAATGCCTTTCTAAGTGAGTTTGATATGGACATCCAACATGTGAAGGGTAAGTAAAACCAGGTAGTTGATCCTTTAAGTAGAAAACTACATTGTGTTTATGAGCTTTATTACAATCAGCTGGAAAGTAAAATTTTAGATCAAGTGAAAGAAGAAGCAAAAATAGATTCGAAATATCAATTCCTGTGGAGTCTGTGAATATGTAGAAGTGGATCCAGAAGTAGGGGTAATGAATGAAGAAATTACAACTGGAACAGTACTACTTGTGACAGCACTGATTGTTTGCGTAGAAGAAATAGAAGATAGAGAAGATGTGGATTGATTAGAAGAATGTGAAGGAATGACTGAAGGAAAATTTGATGTGACTTCACTTGTTTCTGACTTAGATCTGGATATAGAAACTTTTTTGCGATGAGATTCTAATAGAAACTCAAAAGGGGGAATTCCAAGCTTCTCACTTTTAGATCGAGTTAAAATACCAGTTTCTCTATATAAAGAAGTAACACTTTCCTCAGAAGTTTATGGGTTAATGGGATTTTCGGCAGAAATAGATATTCCTTCTAATTGCTGAATTAAAGACTGAACTTCGGGAGATTCAGGAATGAATTCTGAAGTAGGTGGATGACGTGATACTTCAGGAGATGATAGAAAGGTTTCTACTACTTCTGATTTGTGAGTTGGTGATCCATATTGTGATCGGGAAATCGTAGAATGTTTTTGAGGAGATTGACTCTTATGAGAGCTTTGAATTTTAGATTTATCTGCCATTCATAGTCAGGCCCTCCTTCTAGCGCCAAAAATGTTGAGGCCTCAGAAATCCGTGGCAACAACAAAGGGGGATATCCATCCGGTCTGGACCTTAAAGCAGTTACTTTTCCATTTGGGATAGTGGCTCCGACTGGGTGTGATGGGACCAGTTTCCCAGATTTGGGTTTCTTAATACAATTTGTGGGATTTCTTTTCAAAAAAATTTAAAATGATGAATTGCTACAAACTAAGACAAATTTATTTCTAAGTGAAAAACTTTGAATTAAATTTAATCTAACCCGAGGATAATATTTAAATGCGGTCTAAAGAGATATCTATTCAATCTGTGACGATAAAATCATCACAAATTTAATAGAATTATTACTGTGTAAGATGATTCTCTTGAAAAAATAGTTAATCAAAAGAAAATGAAAGATATATCGCATTTATCTAATGACCATAACTAATTTATACCTTTATATCGTACAATAGTGCAACTAATTTTTCAGATAAAAATAATTAATTCTGTATATGATTCATGAAAGCTGAGTTCATCTCTAACATTCAGAAACAAAAATAACATACATGATAATAGTACCAGATGTGTATTACTTCTGCTTATCAGATTAGTGATAATAGGTCGTATCCAATTCTCCAATCAAAGAGTCGTTCAAAGAATACAGAAGTGCACCAACAGTGATTCAACAAAATGATATCTATAACTGAAAAAGGCCGTGTTCCATTACTTCATCAAGGCATTCACAAACTTACTTAAAAATAAGCATTCTTTGCAAATGTTCTTAAAAAAATCTTGGACCCTTCTCTAAATGCATGAGAAGGGTTTAAATACTAAAACTAACTACAAACTAATTAAATGATTTACAAAAATGTAGAGGAGGTTTCAAACAACATTTCTCTAAAACTTAACTTAAAAAATAATCTAGGAATTAAGAACTGATAATCCTGACTTTATGGATCGTGTATTTTTGTGTGATCACAAAGTTGGTAGATATCTAGCATTGTCTTGAGCTGAGCTGGCTGAGATATTCGTGATCGAATTTGGTCCTTGAAGATAGCATTTGAGATTGTCGACTGGGACTTTTGGGCTAATTCTGTGAGAAATAGAAGAGTTTGCTGCTGATGATAATGTTTGATCAGAAAATTCCAATAATTTTCTTGATCAAACTTATTGACTTTCTTGATTATTTCTTCCTGTTGTTCTGCTCTCTGTGTCCATTTTAATTCTACTTCTTTTGTTATTGAAAACACATCAGATGTGCTTTCTTCAAGAAGTCATGTTTTAAACAATTGGTCACATAAGAGATGTATAACCTCACTTGATTTGTTGGATGTCTTGGTCGCTACTCTTTCTGTTCAGATGATCTGTGCTTCCCATTCTATAAGCTTGTCTATTTGTGGTAGATTAGCTTGCTTTCCTATATCTGAGTTTTGCCACTGAATGTGTTTTTCAATTTTCTTTTTAAGTTTCTCATATTCTAGTTTTTGGATTTCAATTTGTTGAATCATTGTTTTATTGGAATCACAATAGGAATCAATCGTAGCAGCTTTATGACAATATATTTTTTGTTGTTTCTTTATCAAATCATTTATCTCAAGTGCTTCTTTAATGAAATTTTCTGATTGTAATTGATTCTGTAATTCTGCCATGGCTTTTTCCAGCTATTTTTGTTTCTCTTTAAGCTCTGCATGATGTTCTAACTTAATATTTTCAATATCTTTATGGAACTGTGCTGAAATTTCTCTGATTTTTTTAGCAGAATTGACTTTCTCTGCATCTAACATCCGTTCTAACTCTTGTATTCTGGATTCTCTCTATTTCAACAAGGTTCTAACTTCAGTTGCCTTATCTATAGTGGCTGTGGCATAAGCTCCTGCATATTGTGACAATTTAGTCAGATGATCAGTGGGATCCTCTAATGAATCCTTCCAAAGGACATCCACTGATTCATATTTCGTTTTAGGAGTAGTCTCATCAGTTATTTTTCTCTTATTCCTTTTAACCACAGCTCTGTGACTGGGACTGTAGAAAATATCCAATGATGGAATGTCTTCAATCTATAGGATGATTTTATCTGTAGAGTAAGCCGGAATATTTATTTGATCTATGTTGTTGGGATTCTCTGTAGAGGGTTGAAAGTTTCAATTATTTTCTGAGAAGGCTTTGGCGTTTGAAAACTTGTTGCTTGGTCAGTATTGACCTTTTCCTTAGGAGTGCTTATTGCTTGGGAAAATTGTTCCCATTCATTCACCAGGTCTTTACCTTGAGATGATTTAAACTGATCTACTATGCTCTAATCCTTTTCAATTGCTTCTAAATTTAATTTAGCGCCATTTTTCTTTGTTTTAACTTGCAACTCTATTTCTTGAAGAATTTGGTCGATTTCCAAATTTTCTTTTATAGATTCAGATTCATCCTCTGATTGATCTGAATTATCAGAGTGCTATTGAGACTGACCAGATTCATTTTTAGAGCCATCTTTCATTTCTTCATCGAGATTGGCACTTGGATTATGCTTTTCTTCTTCAATAACTAACAAATTCAAAGGAAAATTTTTCAATCTCTCATTTATATATACCTGAAAGGCTTCAGCCTCTTCTTGACTTGATTGACTAGAAATCCTCTTAACAATATTAGAAAAATCTTCGACTCCTTGGAAGAAGTCATCAAATTTGTCTTCTTCTTTTATGAAAGGCTTTGTTTTGAGTTTTTCCATGTAATTTTTAATTACATCATCGGGGTCATATAACCTTCCTGGCATGAATGCTAGATTCAACATCTGAATATTAGGAACCTCTTTGTATGTATGGACGATATTAGCCAAAGCGAAGGTGCCGCACTGTAGAGGGAAAGAAGGCCAAATAGCATTTTTGTCATCTTTTAACTGTTTTGTGACACCATTGATGAGCTGATAAGCTATCACTCTCCCAAATAATCTATCTGGAACATAGTATGGCAAAACATGTGGAAGATCAAAACTTCCAAATACTCGAACATATGTGAATTTCTCTTCAGCAAACCATCTAGTTGAAGGAAGAATATCTTTACTGACTGCTTTGGAAACCCTAGAGATCTTTTCGTTAAAAATCATTTGATACATAGGAAACATGACTCCATCACAGACTTTATAGAAATGCAGGTGGAATTTAGAGTCCCAGAGTTCTTCATAGTATATGTGAATTGGGGTAGGCTTTTTAATGGTCCATTTCCAACCCATGATTGGAAATGTAGAAGTGAAACAAATGGAATCGATAACATAAGCAGACATTTAAAAAGGTGAATTTTCTTAGGACGAAGCACTCTTTTTATTCCTATATTTGGCAATATGCTTGGCTAAATAATTGGACAAAAGGTCTGCCCAATTCAAAATGGATGAATTGACGATTGCGTCAATTAAGGGAACCCAATCTCTAGCTAACCTAGTACTATCAGGTTTGGAAAATAGCCTACACAACATACCAACAGCATAACATAAGGGTAATGGATTTGTGTAATGGGGTACGTACCAGATTTGTCGTGCTTTAATTTCCCTTCATTGTCTTTCCATTCATGGATGACCTTGATAAGATCTAGATGTTTAGCTCTGAACATTTGCACATATCTATTATCATAATTTTGTTGCAGAGCTGGTAGATGATACATGGCTATCAAATCTTCGGCTTTGAAAGAGCCCATAATCTCTCCTCTGGAATTCTTGAAAACTCTATCTTCAATATTTAAGTTCTCAACAGCCCACTTAATCATATCTGTGTAATGCATAATCTTTGGTCTCGCAGCTATTCTATGAATAAACGAGCATGCAATGTCGAAAAGGGTTGCATCAGAGGTGGAATCAGTACCTGTCGTAGAAATTTTTGTTATCACATTTGGTCCTTCATCCTCTAAAATTTTGTACATAGCTTCCCATGAAGCACTACCACAATCCTTGTTACAGACAGTGTCTGAAAATAATGAAGGCATATCTTTATCCTCTGAAGATGATGCTTGAGACACTTCTTTACCCTTTTTACTCATCTATGACTTTCTTAACTCGATAATTGATTTCCTAAGAGAAAAGTGAAATATATCATATAATGAGCATTTACAAAGATATATCAGGGATTTATTTCAAACTCACGCGAAAAACTGTCAATCTTATCAATTATCTCTTCATAATTCCTTATGATTTCAAAATTTAATGCTTGACATGGCTTCGCACACAATACTTATCAGTCGTTTAAAGCCGTTATGATCTAGAATTCAATTTGATATGACATAAGTTACTTTTCACACGTTGATATCATTAAATGCGCAAATTGCGATGATTCCTTATAATATTTCTTGATTGTCTCATAAATGTTGAGAAATGTGATCTGCGCAAATCGCAGATTGCAAGATTTACAAGATACGTTTAAGTCTATATTATAATTCGCGTGCGATGCGCTTTTCGAAAGCTTAAAGTGGATGCGATAGCGAAAAAGGATTTATATTTTTGATTTTATTCGCTTCGTCGGGTCCGTGGCTGTTGCAACTTATATCACTTTGTTTCTTTAAGTTTTAAATAAATCAAGTGCGATGCGAAAAAGGAAAGTAAATATTTTATTTCTTTGGAAATGCTTTTTAAAGAGTGCATTTCGCAATTCGCAGATTTTATGATTTAGGATTTTTTTTGAAGGAGAAAATATGTGATAAGTGATCTGCTTTATGCAAAAAAAATATTTTATAAGTATTTTTAAAAGAAATTTTAAAATGGATCTTCCTATTTATTTCTAAAGGGTCCCTATTTATGAAAAATAAATGGGGGTTGTTGTATAGCACAACAGTACATTAGTGTGTTTTATTCATTAGTGTATAGTTAGATTTTGGTGTGATTGTTTGCTTTTGCAGACATGTTTTCCTCTGCTTACCATGTGTTCCACTTGGTTTTGCAAATGTCATCAAACCATTATGTTGGTTTTGCTGATAGTGCTTGTCGTAGTACATAGAACTTGTCTTCTGCGGATTGGACATTGTTTGCTCTTAATGGAAAGTTAGTGAATTTACAAGGCATATGCTTGGGTTGAACAACTAACAACATTGCCGAGCATAGTGCAGTTATTGAACTATTATCAAAATGTGTTGCTCTTGGTATTAGGGATTTGGTTGTTAAACTCGATTCACAGCTCATTGTACTACAATTAAACGGACATTATTCAGTAATAAACTTTCAAATAATACACATGTATCTACATTATTTTATTATTAGAACGAGATTTTGATTACATCACTTACCAACACATTTCGACACATCTGAATACATTAGCTAATTATGTGTTAGAAAGACATTTGCATCATATGTAAAAACTAAAAACATCATCATGATACAAAACATTAGATAGCAGTAGAAACACACACACATACACACACATATATATATCTATATATACCGGGTCTGTAAAAATTTTATTACATCAAAATGTCAAAAATCTGTGTCTTGAGACATTATGGGAATTTTCAGGTCTAAAATGGGCCTCCTAAGAAAAATGTACAACCAAAATAAAATTTATAAGAACCAATAGGATTCAAGATGATGATGTAAACCATGGGGGACAATTCACCATTTTTGGAGTAAAAAAATAAAAATAATAAAATAATAAAACTACTTTTTCAACTTATATCCCTAAGGTTTTACTCAAATTTTGAGTGGGAGTACTTGTTGGATCCAAAATTCAATTCCTCATCCAAGGAGTACCCATGTTGCATAGTTTTGATGGACCCTAATACAGAAAAAATGAGAAATACATGAAAAACGTGATTGCAATCACGTTTTTCATGTATTTCACATTTTTTCTTGTAGCAAGGTCCATCAAACGTATGCAACATGGGTATTACTTGGATGAGGAATCAAATTATGCATCCAACAAGTGTTTCTGCTGGAAATTTGAGTAAACCCATAGGGAGATAAGTTGAAAATACGAGTTGAAAAAATAGTTTTTTTTTTTTCCCTCTAAAGTTTGATGATGTAATCTAATCTTATTTTATTATTTCCACTATTATTTTACAATTTCCTTAGGAGTCCCATTTTATACCTCAAAATTCCCCTAATGCACATGGATTATCGAGCCTACATAAGTGCAGTCAAAAGAAATAAATGAGGCATATTTATCCTCTGGCATGGTGATGGTGGTAATATGTTACAACTTTGACTACTCAACCCAGCAGTCGACGAAGTCGAGCTGAAACCCCCATCGTATGTCTCTGGTAGCACAACGGTATATCATCGACTGAGGCATAGTCTAGTATGCCTCTCATCAAAGTTGTGAGGTTACACTCCACCTCGACTATAGGGTTAGCACCCTCGTCGTAAATAGTTGCCTCCACCTGTCAAACCACTCGTCGCGCTACCTGGGATAACCCTGGAGGCCTCACAGCTCCAACGTCTGCAATAAAAATTTATAAGTTAAACTCTTGGTACACATATAAAAAAATCACATATTGAAAAACTTTAAAAAACAATTTCTTATCGAGGTCATCCAATTGTCCTCCCAATGGAAGAGGAATATCTAGGTCTCCTTTGAAATCTGCCCCTGCATACGGCCAATCATCAATCATGATGAGATGTTGATGGATCCACCCAAAGAATGCTAGAAGGAATGACATATTCTGCCCGCCACCATGGCGTGGCATCAGCTCACTCCATCCTCCCTCGGCGCAGGAGGTCCTACCTCTATCCTCTGAAATTGAAATAGTGGAACCCTCTCTAGGAAGAGAGACACTAAGATCAATTCGTATCCAAACTGCTTCAACTTCACCATTTTACACTTGGTGATTTGATCCTTCAAGTTGACCAGAAATCCCTCGCAAAAGTTGAAGATTGTTTGACTCATGTAGTCCATGATGTACTGAAATTGATACTTGCTCGTCTCATGAAAGGCTTGTACCCTTGCCACCCGAGCTATGGTGTAAAGGACTATCCGCAGAGCTAGGTCATTGATATTTTTTATGTCAATCTTCCCACTCTTTGTCTTTGTTGACCCACCATTACAATGTCTGGCGATGAGCATATATGTACTCTCACCTCCTGGCCTAGATCCTACCAACTGGACCGACAATCCCCTCCTGGACAAACCAATGATGAAGTAGATATCAGACACATCAATGTCTAAGTCCTAATCACCAATGAAAAAAAACTTTTTGGTCCACATCCCATCATCTCACCAAATACTGCAATAATTCTACTTGGGAACTCATCCCAGGTGTCCATAACAATTTTAGCAATTCGTAGTTGTGGAGTGCCCTTATTCAATTTGGATCTTGTTCTGCTTCTCGATCCTTGACCTCATGACCTCATTATTTCCACTCAATCGCTATAATTTTCCTGCAAAACATTAATTAACACGCATTAAACATCTTCCATGGAGAAAAATTGGCAATTCATTGGTTAAAAATTGAGCATTTCATGAACAAAATTTTCTCACGGCGCCAGCACAAATGTGTGCCAATTTTCATGTGCTAGCAACACGCTGGTACTTTAGTGACTTAGAAAAACAGCGCGAACCTGACGGGTGAAACCCACGCTAGTCACCAAAAGTCCCTAATTTTTCAAGGGCTCCCTAGCTCAACAATAAATGAATGAAAAAGCTAAAAAATAGAATAGTAATGTAGGCAAAGGCGAGGATTATTACCTATAACAAATAGATCAGAAAACGATGTCCTGGATTAGCTAAACGAGGTGCCTAAAATTTGAATGAAAATGGAGGGAAAGTCCTCTAGTAAAGGTTAAATGGTAAAAGTATTTTTTATTTTTTAACTTTTGGTTATTTAAAATAATTTTACCTATGTTTTAATTAAAAAAATGATTTTTTATCATTTTATGAGCATTTTGCCTATATTTTTTTTCTCGATCAAAGTGAAGTTTGTTTGAATTTGCAGAAGCAGGATATTATGAGTTAAAATCGATCAACAGTTACTAACGAGTTACATTTTATCTCTTTTTCGGACTCGCTTAAACAAACGAAAAAGGAACCCCCCTCGATTCAACTTTAAGCTCTTTTCTGACTCTCCAAACATGAAAAGATTTTCGAGCTCGTTAAATTAAATGAATTGACATCATCTCAGTATACGTTTACCCCTTTTTCGGGCTAAGGTTGAATATTTACAAAAAAGGAATACCTTGGTCAATCATGATCAGGAGGTTCTCTCGGGTATTGTTTTCTACCTTTTTGGATTCGAGAGACTATTTACAAAAAGGGACCTTTTGAAGTTTTCTTTTCTGTCTCTTTTTCAAACTCCCTAAACATGAAAAATATATCGAGTTACCCCTACATTGGACTCGTAAATATTAAGCGACGAAGGACTTGTCATTATGATGAGACCGAGCTACTCCTTCCTAGGTCTTGTTAAACTTACTAGGATGGATTCATCCGAAGGGTGAACTTATATGCTAAGCATATGGTATCCTCTTCAAGCTTTCTATCAAAAATAAATAGGTACTTGTTAGAAATAACGAGGGGAAATGGAAGTGAAGTATATTTTTTTTTTGTACCAAAGGCAGCATGTCACTCTTGAACATGACACTCATGATAATTTCATGTTGGGTTGGGGATATCCTTCATTTGTCACTTGCCTCTCTGGGTTTTGGAAATACATTTTCCTCTTATCTGTCGTCACCATGTCCTTTGATCCCATTTTTTATTCAAATGCTGCCACACTTTGGAGTCATGTCACCGATATCTTCAAGAGAATTCCTTTCTGTAAAATTCAAACGTCCTCTGCTTCTTTGACCCTCTATGCAATAGTTCTGGCTCACTCCTATATTCTTGAGAAATCCTTGTTTCGTGTCGATTATGTGGAAATTATTATGTCCCTCCTTTGATGGATCACTTCCTATCGACTTCAGCACATTATCCAGAAAGATGATTTAGAAACTTCTTTTCAGTACCTTGGAGCTTGCATGCCTCAATACCAAGTTCTTCGTGTTTGACAGCAGGTTCACATCATTGGCCTTCGATCGAATGATTCTGTAAGTGTTTGACTTCAACTCGTTCATTCACAGTTGTAGATTGTGTTGTTGTACCTTGAGGGCCATCGTCATCATTGGTGGTTTCTCTCGTTTCTGTTAACAGTTTACATTATTAACCAATAAAAAGGTGGTTTCTTACATGTTCGACATCAACACATCTATTCACATGGTTAGATTCGTGCAGTGGGAAGATCGAGATAGAGACAAAGACCCTATATTGCATCTGTTTTTATCCAGGTTGTGTAGAGTTATTTATTATTCATGATTGTACACTTGATCCTTTCTATACACATGGTTGCGACCATACCGTGGATCCATTTCCATGATCTATTTTCAGACGAATGGCTACAACCATGCCGCGGGTTCATGTGTTATATAATTCTTATTCATAGATATATTATTAGGTATGTTTATATCAGAGATGTCACATAATGTATTGTGTTTGATTTGACAAGTTTCTTGACTGTGGTTTTCGAAAGTCCTTTCCATGGCTAATAAAACATTTCAACCATCACTCCTAGTTCTGCTTTCATGATTTAGGAAGCATCTATTACACAGTATTTTGTCGCATTCCTCAGTGGTTATCCCAAGTGTCATATTTTGTGTCGATTATGTCACAAAGTTCGTAAAGTGACAAAAGCTGTATAAACTTGTTCATCCTAGAAAACTTGATTAATATATCCCTAAAGACCTAAAAGAGAAGTCTCTTCAAGTTTTTTTTCAAAGTTTGTAAAAACCTTATTTTACAAGCCTAGCATGGTTCTCCCCTTTATAAGCTCACGCTTGTCACCCTGTCCATATCCTGTGAACAATGCTGCCAACGCGAGAATTCATCAGTAAAAGCGTTTTGGTCCTCTTCAGGAAGGTTCTCCAAAAATGGAGCAGAAGCTTTGACCTCTAGAATTATCGAGAAAAAATTTTAGGTACTTGTTGGTTGAGGATATGCTAGAATGCTCCCATGTTTGGCCCTTGATCTTATCTCCAAATATTTTCCCCTTAGAGATAAGACATTTTCCCCTCATTACTGGATCCTTAACCTTCTCAGGTCTACTATAAGAGATTCCCATGCTAGTGAGTCTTCGTTGGTCATTGCTCATTGCCTTACTTATGCCTAATCTCGCTCAAATGTTGTCGATTTGACAAAGAAGGAGAAGAGATTGAAGAGCGTGGCTTGGACTTGGATTACTACTCTGAAGGAGGCCTTCAACATCAAGGCACTAGTTGTAAATTTTCCCTTTGTTCATTTTATAATACAAAGTACACTTTTCTTCCCATGAATATGTTAATGTTAATTGATTTAGCATGATACTCGTTGATCTATCATGTAGTTTGATTTGAAACATATATACTATGTATCTTTCATCTTTTGTCGTGTGATCTTCTTTACAGGTATTTAGACATATAAGGCATATCGAGGAATGAGACTGAAAGCGAAAGGATCAACATCGACACCGAGGAAATGATTTCATAAGGAGCGAGGGAGGCCATCTTTGATCTAGTGCAAAAACATATGCTCAAAAATTAAATTTGTTGGATTGGAGTGAAACCTGAACGCCCGCGTAGATATCGTCGTTCTAAATATGGTGCAATTTGTTTCACGAAAAACCGACACCTTATGCTCCCATAAATGAGTTCTATTCATTTTCCCAAATAGGAAAATTTTGGCAAAAAGATATTCATGATGCCTAGTCAGCAGTCCATATAGCTAATTGGGCCTGCTGACTGTGCAAGGTGACTGGGCTTCAAAAAGGGCTAATGACACCACGCCACTTGTCAAATCTTTATTGGCCTGAGTTGCCAATTTTTTATTGGTTTTTAGTGTTTGTAATGTGGACCAACGAAAGGTCACCACGTGGCTCAGCCAGAGGCTACCATGTGGCACCTCGGTGGCCACTAAAAATTTTGGGGCAAGTCAGATAAAAATTCATCGGAATCAAACACGTTACCTTGGGGTGGCAAGACCAATGCATTACCAATGTGCTACGCACTTGTTACTTAACCTATTAAGCTTTCACATTGTATTTAAGTTTTAATTGGTGGCACATTTGGAGCCTAACTATTAGCCTTAACCATTTTCATGTGACCATCCACCATACTGCCAGCTTTATCACAACATTAACCACCGCTATCTTTCATGTCACATGTGGGCCCATTCCAAGCTATCAGTTCATTGACAAAGCCCCAAAACTGCAACGCAAACACCATCGATACACCGTGCCATGTGAAAAAGTTCTGAGACCACCATGAAAACCGCCAGCGCTAGACTTAATCGTGCCCTATCGGCCACCATATGAATGGGTCTGATGGTTAGCCGAAACCTCCAAGCCTTAACCTTCGAGCGAATGAGTTAAGGGGCCAACCCCAGGTCCAATGGGGACCCCACATGACCAAGAGTGCAGGAGGAGACAGGGGCTAGATGACAACCCCAAAATTTGGCCCTCCACGCAATCACATGGGTGCCATGTGCCCTTATTTTTTGGGATTGGGCGATTAAAGGTGCCCTTAACTGTCCTACAAATTTGCCCCCCCCACCCCGAGCGGGAATTAAGCCAGGTTTGGGGGAAAATTTCTGCGTTCGAGGCACCCATGCTAGGTTTGGGCCGAATTATGGGGATTTTAGCTACAGAATTGGGGAAAAGAGAGAAAAAGGGATAACTTTCTTAGTTTTTGGTATTTTTGGGAGGAGAAAGAGGCATAAATTTCTCAGTTTTTGGTATTTTTTGGAGGAGAAAGAGGCTAGACAAGCATTTTTGATAGCTCTAAATCTGTTGGAGTATTTTTTGACACCATTTGAGCACTGTAACTCATTGTAATCACAATTTTATGAGTATAATGAAAGAGGGTCAAGCATTCGAAGCTAGACCAGCAGACGTAGCCCAAGAGGGGTGAACTCCTTCATCAATTGTTCCTGTGTGTTTACTGTTATGGTTGTATTGTCTGCAATTTTCTACAATTTATGTGGTTTAATTCATGTTTTGATGTGTTTAATAATTTGATAAAAGAGGCTTAAAAACCTGATTAAAACGCTTGCAAAATTTCACAAACCTCAAGCAATTTTTAAATATAGATCAAGTTTGGTATCAGAGCTTAGGTTTTCTTATGTATGTGAGGGTTTAATTGTTTGCAAGTGTATGCGATATTTACAAGGTTGAAGCTCAAGAGAGGATAAGGAAATCTTGTGGTTGCAAGTCCTCAATTTAGCTCAACGACAAGGAAAGCAAGTTTGCCAAAATCTCCACCACAAATTCTACCTCAAATTGCATTGGAAGCTTCAGTAAGTATGTCACATGAAGGAGATGTTGAAAATATGTCAAAGGATTAAAAATCCTTCAGGAAATTATTCTTTGATATGACAATAATGGTGAAAGTTCTCTATGAGGAGAGAATCACAAGGATGCAAGGTGAGAGCTCCAATATACCAAATGGAGATAAGTCTTCAAAAGGAGAAGAAGGATATGGATACAAGCCTCCAAAAGGTAATGGGAATGGTGAAAAACCACCTTTGACACCACCATTCTCCTCACCAGCATCCTCACCACCATCTTCACCATCATCTTCTTCCACAACAAGCACTTCATAAACACCTCCACATTCTCCAAAATTTCATGGTAAAGCTCCATTTTTAAAGCCTAACAATAAGTTTTATTTTCCTATGTATGATAGAGAGGTAGATGCTGAAACATTAGAAAATAGGGTACATCAGCTTGAAGTGTATTGCAGGATACAAAGGGTCAAGGATGATGACACCAAAATTTAGCTTCCTTCACTAAGATTGGAAAGCACAACTCTTATTTAGTGGGAAGCCAAAATCCAAAAGGACAAGAAGAAACATGGTAAGGTCTTAACCTCTTGGAATGATTTTTTTGTTGACTTGATGATCAGTTGTTCATGAATTTTTCTCAAAATTGAAAGTGCTCAAAACTATACCAAACCTGGGCAACCAGGTAGATCTCGTCATTCTGATTTTGGCTCCATGAACGGTTCGAAAAACTGATGTCGTATGAGGGAGATATCGCGTTCTGAACGATTTCCCAAATAGCTAAAATTTTGTGACAGGGTTGACTGGGATGCCCAGTCAGTAAAAAGGGGAATATTCTCAGAATATTCCATTCTCTAGGCCAATGATATTTTTCCATGTGGTGTATTCTAGGTCGTTGATGTGTTGTACGTTTGATTTTGAACAACCAATGATTGGGTGACACATTGCCAGCCCTGAGGCTGCCACGTGTCCCCTATACTGTGTTGTAAAATTTTGTTGAGGTTCAGGGGGTCCGACTCTGTGATCTCCGGCGTGCCAGCAAAGTTCTACACCATCTCCTCTACGAATTGTTTCTTACCCCTTAGGGGCACCAGAACTATTTGTGGTTTAAAATCTATGCATATGGGGGGGGGGGGCGCCAACGGTCCCAACCCGTCGTCAGCCCCCATTTGTAATGGTCACATGTTACAACATTACCGCGACAATTGTTGCAACACTCAACGGTTATGAAACGGTGGCATTAAAACTTTAATTTCAAAATCTTATCACATTGCAATGATCTGGCAGTTACGACTAATTCCGACGGGTTGATCTCCATGACATTTAAACTTCAGAGCCATATCACATGCGATGGGTTAAGAACCTTATCCGCGTGGTTAGTCTGCTCTAAACTCTAGTTCCACCCCAACTGTACCACGGTTATTTCCTAGAGTTGCGCTCCAATTAAATATGACAACGGGGTTCGGGGGTTGGCATGTGGCCACCCCCTCCCCTTAACGTTAAGCTTAACAGTTTGCACTGGTGGGAATTTAGAGCGCCAATAAAAATATGGATTTTTCTAAAATTAACTCCAGACAAGTGCCGTTCTCCACAATTAGTGGAGGTTTTGTAGCTGTCATTGGGAAAATGGCTAGGGAAGTCAATTTTCGACCAATTTGGGTGAAACAAGAGTCTACATAAACTAATTTTAGCATTCTAGAGCCATTGGTGCAGATAAAACAACCATTGGAGGCTTGTAAACACATGTATTTGCAATTTTGAGCATAATGAAAAGATGGACATGCCATTGGGAGTTGGACCAACAGATGTAGCCCAGGAGGGGTGAACTGCTTCATCATGCGTATTGTGTAAATCTTATGTGTGATGTTATTTCTCTATTATACACTGATGTTCAGTGTTATTTAGGATTATTTACATGCTTAAAACAAATAATTTCATCTATGTTTCATGGTTAAATTCCTCATTCCTTAAGCAAACAAATGGAGACAAATATGTACATGTTTTATATCTGAAAGGACACTTAACACAACAAACTAATACAACCCTTTCAGATCACTTAAGGAGAAAATTTCATCCATTAGCATACATGCAAAAGGCTATAATGGACTAGAAAAACTTTAGGCAAGGTAAAAGACAAAGTGTGCAAACCTATACTTAAGAATTTAGGAGAAGAGCAATAATATTTTGTGTGGATTTGACATCTCAAGAAACTTTGTTAAAATACATTGGAGGTTTCCATAGTTACCTAATACATACTATTATCATGTTTAATCCTTCAAATTTAGATGAATTACATGTACAAGCCACACATCTAGAGGCAAGAGGGAAACATGTTTCAGATGAGGCAAGTGAGGATTCCTTTGAGTCTGAAGAGAAAGGAAAGGGTAAGTTCAAGGGTAAAGGGTGAGAATAATTCTTCCATCAATATGGAGAAAGAAAAACTCACATGCAAACATTGTTCCAAATATGGACACAATGAAGATCATTGTTGGAAACTTCATCCAGAGATGAGACCCAACAAGCTTAAAAATAAGGAGAAGAAGAAGACAGCTACAACAATAATACATGATTTAGGTTTTGAATCTCGAGATGAAACAAAGATCATCGTAATGGGTTTGAAAGGTAAGGACAATGCAAGTACTAGTTCTTCAAGTTTCCTCAATAGTACTCAAGATGATAAACAAGAATTGAGTTTTTCCATGTTAGATTTATTTCAAAGCATACAAGAATTAACACCCTATTTGATAGTGGTTCACAAGAAAATTTTATTTCAGAAGACTTAATCAAGAAGTTGAATTTAGAAGCCATTCCTCATCCAACACCTTATCCTTTAGGTTGGATATGTAAGAATGAAAATTTGCAGGTGACGAGGAAGTGCATACCTAGATTTGCAATCATTGCAAACTTTCTTGATGAAGTTGAACTTGATGTTGTTCTGTTTGATATTTTTGGTGTTGTTTTGGGTAGCCCATATCTTTATGATAGGAGAGAAATCTTTCATCGCAAGGTGACTGGGCTTCAAAAATGGCCAATGACATCACGCCACTTGTCAAATATTCTTTGGGATGAGTTGTCAATTTTGTATTGGTTTTTGGTGTTTGTTATGTGGACCAACCTAAAGTCACCACATGGCCCAGCCAGGGATGCCACTTGGCACCTCAGTGGCCACTAAAAAATTTGGGGCAAGTTGGATGGACCTCTGTCAAAATCGAACACACGACCTCAGGGTGGCAAGAGCAGCGCATTACCAATGCGCTACGCACTTGTTACTTAACCTATTAGGGTTTCACATTGTATTTAAGTTTTAATTGGTGGTGCATTTGGAGCCTAACTGCTAGTATTAACCGTTGTCGTGTGACCATCCACCAGACCGTCGGCTTTACTGTGGCATTAACCACCACCACCATACTGTCACACTAACTGCCGCATGTGAACCTATTCCAAGTCGTCAGGTCATTGACAAAGCCCCAAAACCGCAGTGCAAATTCCACAGATACACTGTGCCATGTGAACAAGTTCTCAGACGGTCATGCAAATCGCCAGCACCAGACTTAACCATGCCCTATCTGCCACCATATGAACGGGTCTGATGGTTATCCAAAACCGCCAGGCCTTAATTGTCGAGCGGAGGATTTAAGGGGCCAACTCCAGGGCACAGCCCCAAGTCCCATGGGGACCCCACATGACCAAGAGTGCGAGAGGAGACATCGGCAAGACCAAAACCCCAAAACTCGGCCCTCCATGCGATCACATGGGCACCATGTGGCCTTGTTTTTTGGGATTGGGAGCTTAAAGACACCCTTAACTGTCCTACAAATTTTCCCACCAACTGGAAATTGAGCCAGGTTTGGAGGGCGGTTTTCGCGTTCGGGGTGCCCGTGCTAGGTTTGGGCCAAATTGTGGGGAGTTTAGCTGCAGAATTGGGGGAAAGAGAGAAAGAGGCATAACTTTCTCATTTTTTGGTCTTTTTGGGAGCATAAAGAGGCTAGAAAGACATTTTTGATAGCTCTAAAGTTATTGGGGTAGGTTTTGAATCCATTTGAGCACTGTAACTCATTATAATCACCATTTTATGAGCGTAATGAAAGAGGGTCAAGAATTGGAAGCTGGACCAGGAGATGTAGCCCAAGAGGGGTGAGCTCCTTCATCAATTTTTGTTTTGTTTTTAATGTTATGGTTGTATTGTCTGCAATTTTCTCCAAATTCTGTGGTTTAATTCATATTTTTATGTGTTTAATAATTTGATAAAAGAGGCTTAAAACCCTAAACACTTGCAAATTTTCACAAACCTCAAGCAATTTTTAAATACAGATCAATCTCCCTCCCTCACTTTACTTTTCAATGTTAAACTAGGGATGTGTATATCCTTTGTCACGGTTGTTACTAGACCCACTCATTGGGCTAGAGGGATCGCTTATTTCAGAAGAATGGATTTGCATGTGTAACAGTGGAGGCTCATTATTACAAAAATTTCCCTCACCATACAAGAGCAGAGTGAATTGCCAACATTCAGGAGGCTTCAACAGTTGGTGACATGGCCTGGAACATACCCAGGATTAATGTTGCCCTGGATGATCATCAAGCGGAATACTACACAACCATGATCGAGTTGGAAGGTAAAATTTTTAATCATGTTGTGTCAATTTTAATAGACCCAGGAGCTAGTTTAAGTTATGTTAGTCCAAAAATTGTTGAAAAACGTCACATACAAGCCAACAAATTTAAAATTCATGGCTAGTGCAATTGGCTACCCGAGAAAAAAGAAGAGTGAAAGTCAAAGTAGATAATTGTTCCATTGAAATATCAAGTCATCCAATTGATGTAGATTTGAATGTGTTACCCCTGGGGTATTATGATGTCCTAATTAGGATGGATTGGTTGGAGGATCATTGGTCCGTAATAAATTGCAAAGAAAAAACCATGAGCTACCTTAATAGGGAGGGTGTCAGATAGGAGCTACAAGGAGTTAAAAGGCCCTTGGCACTGTGACCACTTACTGCCTCTCAATTAGGAAAATGTGTTCACAAAGGATGTTTGATATATGCAGTCCAGGTGGGATTTACTAATTCCAAAGATAAGTCGGTCTCCTTAGGAAACCTACATGTAATTCAAGAGTTCGTTGACATATTTCTAGAGGAAATATTGGGATTACCTCCCCAGCAGGATATTGATTTCACTATAGAATTAATTCCGGGGGCTGCACCGGTGTCTTAGACCCCTTACCGAATGAGCATAACCGAGTTAACTAAATTGAAAATGCAGTTACAAGAATTTCCTGATAAGGGTTATATTCGCCCAAGTGTGTCTCCTTGGGGAGCCCTTGTTTTATTTGTCAGAAAAAAGGATGGTACATTAAGGTTATGTATCGAATACAGACAGATTAATAATTTAATTGTTAAAAATAAATATCCTTTGCCAAGGACCAATGACTTGTTCAATCAATTTAAGTGGGTTATAGTGTTCTCTATAAGATAAATTTGCGGTCTAGATACCATGAAATCAGAGTGAAAGAAGAATATGTTCCCAAAACTGCTTTAAGAACCCTTTACAGACACTATGATTTTGTGGTTTTTCCCTTTGGGCTCACTAATGTGCAACCTAATTTTATGACCCCTATGAACGATGTATTTCATCCATACCTAGATAAAATTGTCCTAATTTTCATTGATGATATTCTTATATATTCTAAAATTCTAGAAGAACATAGGGAAAATTTACAAATTATATTACAAACATTGAGAAATCATCATTTATATGCCAAATTCATTAAATGTGACTTTTACAAAGATCAGATATAGTATTTAGGCCATGTGATTTCTGCAGAAGGCATATATGTAGATCCTGAGAAAAATAAAGCCATCATGGAATGGCATGTTTTGCTAATGTTGTTGATATCTGATCTTTCATGGGCTTAGTGGGATATTATCGATGTTTTATTGGAGGCTTTTCCAAGATAGCTTATTGATGAGCTCCATCATTAGACATATTTGGAGGGGATAATGGTCACCTTTTTGCTTCTTAGATCTCTTTTTCTTGAATTTTTATTATTATTTGGTTTTATGATGCTAGTATATTAAGGCTAACATGTTCTGAGTGCCTGACATGAGGTTGACTGCATAAAATCATGAATTATTAGGCATTTTTATAAGGATTTTATCATAAAGACTTGGAGGACACAACAAGGAGAAGTTATAGGAGGATTTTCCACCCTCTTTAACTCTCAAAGGCAGACAAAGGATCCCAAATATTCTCTCCAGCAATTCGAATTCCAAAGGTAGCCAAAGGATCCCAAAGATTTTCTCCAGCCAATCAAATTCCAGAGGTAGCCAAGTAATTCAATATTTGTTTACTTGGAGTCAAGTGGACTCAATCACTACTTTCTAGGGAGTTGTTGGTAGCTGCCCTATAGAATAAATAGAGTAGAGATAGAGCTAGGAAGGTCGATTCTAGTTGGAACTTTGTTGCAAGCTATTGAGATTTTTTATTATTTTACTCAATGATCAAACTTTCAGAAATGTATGAGGCTATTCTTTTATGAAATGAGAATATTGATTTCGCTTTACTAATTTATGTTTCAAAGAGATAGGATCGTGGGTTAGGGCCCAATCCATGTGCCCCAGCCTCTCTGTTGTATTTGTTCTCTGCTTTCTGTCATTCAATTAGTTCTGCTTCTGATAGTTTCATTGTTGTTTAGTTTTTCTTTCAGTGTGTTGTTGTAGGTTTCATTTTCTTGTGAGTAATAGAATAGAGGAGAAAAACCAAAAATTTGTGGATCAAGACCCCCTTCTAATATCTTTCAATAGAGCTCGAGGAGGGCGAACCACCCTACAGACCCAAAAAAGGATTTATGTTCACTGTTCTAAGATTAAAAGTAGAGTTGCATTACCAATTTTTGGTTTTCCTTTGCATTGTATTTTTACGCATTTGTCTGTTTCTTTGCGCATAAGTTAGCAGGGTGATTGCAGGAATTATTGCTAAAATCCCAGAGCTGCTCCGTGGTGCTTCTCGTTTCATTCTCCATCTCTGTTTTCAAGCTTCCAACCACCTCGGTTACGTTCTATTCCCTCCTTCTTCTTTCATTGTAGTTGTCGCTCTTTTTATTCACAAAAAGCTTGAAAAACCTTTAAAGTTTGACCTCCGCCTTTCATCCTCAAAATTCCCGCTATTGCATTTCGCACTTCGCAAATTTTCCTGGACAACATTTCCGCTACCCCTCAAACTTTGTGATATTGCGAACTGCGAAATCACATTTCACATTTCTCAACTTTTACCACATTGCAAATTGCAAATTGCAACTTTTTCCCCACTGCGCTTTGCACTTTGCACTTCACAACTTTTACCCATCGCATTTCGCACTTTGCAACCTTTGGCCTTTTCACATTTCGCACTTCACAACCTTTTCCTTTTTCTTTAAGAATTACTCCTTTTCACCGATTGCGATAAATCCACCGCATCGCACATCACACTTTGCATCGTTTTCCTTTTTTTCTTTAAGACTTACCGCTCATTTTCGACGATTGTGCTAACTCCGCCGCATCGCACATCGCACTTCGCACTTCGCATCATTTTCCCTTTTCTTTAATACTTACCGCTCCTTTTCCCCGATTGCGATACTGTCATCGCACTCCACTGTCGGTCCCACCACCATGTCACCCATCCCACTTCACAACTTTTACCACATCGTAAATCGCAGTTTTTACCCCGTCACATTTCACACTTCACAGTTTTTAACTCATCGCATTTTGTATTTCGCTCCCACTCCTGAAGGACACTTCTGTTATCCCTCTAACTTTTCGATATTGCGATTGCGATATCGCATATCGCACATCGCACTTTCGTCCTCCATCGCAACTTCGCCATCGCACTTTTTAAATCATTCCGCTCCAAAGCCTTTTGTGCCATAATAAAGCTTTAATAAGGTTTAAACCTGCTCTTTTCACTTCTAAGCCTGGTTTCATGTGTTTATCCCTCCATTAGCACCTTTACCCCTTTCTTCTCCAAGGTGAAAACCGACACTTCTTCAATTAGAATTAAGCCCTGGATAGCTTAGCTGCATGGATAGAAGCATGGTAGATAGAGCATAAGATAAGTAGGGTGTGTTTAGCCAATTGGCCAAGTTTAGTGTGGTTTAAATTAGTTTCCTTTCAACAATTTAGTTTAGTTTCCTTCCTATCATTTCTTTCCAACAATTCAATTTAGTTTCTTTCTATCATTTCCTTTCTGCACATTAAATTATTTTCATTTCCGTAATTTCCTTTCTTCAAATTAAGTTAGTTTCCTTTCTGTCATTTCCTTCCAGCAATTTACTTTCAGTTTTTATCATAGTTTAAGAAATAGCACCCTTTCGTAAAGTAGAAGAGGATGACATGAAGAGAATGCATCTTCTGTGTATACAACACTATCACCTCCAAATTTGTATGAACCTCGGGTTGATAAAGTAAAGTAGGGCAGCCCCTATGAGGTGCAGCACTCTTGGTGCAATACCAGGGCTCACCACTTATCCCATAACAACCTTACAAAAAAAAGGGAAAAACCTTCAGATGGACTACTGAATGTCAACACAACTTTGAGCTATTAAATAATTTATTAATCACTACCCCAGTCTTAAAAATTGAAAATCCAGAAAAGTAGTTTGTGTTCTGTACCGATGTCTGTAAGGAAGGAGTAGGGGGAGTGTTGATACAAGAGGGTAAAGTAGTTCCATACGAATATCGGAAATTAAAAGAACATGAGAAAATATATTCTGCTTATGAAATGAAGCTAACGAAAATAGTGCATGCCTTATTATTGAGGCATTATATAATGGGAAATAAATTTATATTGATGACAAATCTTAGCAGCTTAACCAGCTTCTTTAAGCAACCTAGTTTGAATGCATGACAAGAAAGGTGAACAATATTTTTGGGTAAATTTGATTTTGACATTAAACATCTTAAAGGGAAAGAAAATCGGGTGGAGGATGCACTAAGTAGAAAAGTACATCATTTATATGAAATTTCATATATTCAAGTATAATTTAACTTATTAGATCCGATTAGGGAAGCTGCTACCAAAGACCTTGAATATAAATTTTTAAGGAAGAAAACCACTCAATTAAATAGTTTAGAAAATCAAGATGATTATAAGATAAATGAAGATAAATTTTTGACATCTAGAGGCATAATACATTTTCCTAATCAACAAGTTGTTAAACTTTTGTTTTGGATGGATTCCATAAGAGACCTTATGTTGCCCATCGTGGATATCAAAAATTGTTTTCTGCCATTAAGAAGAATTATTTTTGGCCTGGAATGAGAAGAGATATTAAAGAATATTTGTCCAAGTACTTGGAGTGTCATCAAGTTAAGGCTGAACACCAACATCCATCCGGGTTACTTAACCCACTACCCATTCCGGAGTGGAAGTGGGAAGTAACTACCTTGTAATTTATCACGTGATTACCTAAAAATAGGAAACAAAACGATTCAATAATGGTATTGGTTGATAAGTTAAGTAAGGTAGCCCACTTTATTCTTGTTCAATCTACCTATAAAACTAGACAAATTGCATATATATTAATGCCGGAAATCTTTAAGCTGCATGGAATGCCTAAAGTTATGATTTTCTGGCCGAGATGTAAAATTCAAATCCGCATTTTGGAAAACTCTTTTTACATGATTGTGTACTCAATTTCAGTATAACACTCCTTATCATCCACAAATGGACAAGAAAACTGAGCGAGTAAATCAAGTCTTGGAGGAAATGTTACGAATGTATATTATGCAACAATCCAACAAATGGGAGGAGTATATTCACTTGGTGGAATTTTCCTACAACAATAGTTATCACAAATCACTGAAATTAAGTCCTTTTGAATTTCTTTATGGGAGGATATGCAAGACACCTATTAATTGGAATAACCCATAAGACATATTAATTTTGGGTCTCGATATGTTAACAGAAATGGAAAGCACTATGAATAAAATCCAAAAAAATTTGAAAGTTGTGCGGGATAGGAAAAAATCATATGTAGATCAGAAAATGACTTATAGGTACTTTTAGGTAGGAGATCATGTGTATATTCGCGTATGACACCGGAAAAGCACCCTGCAATGGAAAAATTTTGCGAACTTAGCTCCTAGGTACTGTGGACCTTTGCAAATACATGAAAGAATTGGACCAATTGCATACCATCTGGCGCTACCCAGCCATATATGAGTTCATAATTTGTTTTGTGTATCCTTATTGAAAATATATATATGATTCTAGACACATCATTAATTGGAAAGAAGTGCAAGTAAGAATTTAAATTAATCACTTAACATGCTAAATTCTATTTGTAAAACTAGTCATTGATGACATTTTATTCTGTTGAACAGGTGGAACCGGACAAAGAGCTCCTAGTAAAGCCCCTCCATATTCTCGATCAGAGAGAAATAATGCTACGAAAGTGAGCCATCATCCAAGTTAAGGTGTGGTGGAAGCACTTTAGCCCAGAAGAGGCTACCTAGGAGGACGAAAGCTGGATGTGGGAATCATATCCTCATATGTTCAAGGAAGCATGATCCAACATCGAGGACGATGTTTCACTCAAGGGAGGGAAGATGTAACACCACTGAGCATAGGAAAATCGACATTTACTTTCACTAACATTAATTTTATTTTTACTTCTACTTTATTTCATGAAGACAAGTTGGTGATTTAAGTTTGATAAATACTCTGAGAGGAATATGGAAATAATGTTGTGATTATTTTTTAAATATTTTGGTAAGTTTTGTATAGTTAAGGAAGTGATGGGAGTGACTTGACAAAGAATATCTTGGCTTCCAGGTAGTTATGGAAAACAGTTATTCCTTTCCCGGAAGGGATTATAAAAGGAAAAAAAAAGAAAAGAAATATTGGGCAGGACGTTGTCAAAGAGAAAGCAGGACACTGCTGAGAAGGGTTATCTTCATCTGGTAGCAACCTATGGAAACCTTGTATATAAACTGTTTGGACTAGATGAAAGTATTGAGGTCATATAATGACTAATTTCATGAACTACTCTGGAGGTTCGGGGGGAGTCATGGACGTTATTTCCATACTCACAGGTTGGGTGGTTAACAAGTCATCTCCTGAACATATTTCCTAACTAAGTTGAAGGAACGGATAAGTATTAATTTATTGAACAGCTGATTCATTTTCTTTTAGATAATAGGGGAATGTATACTCTTCTAAATAATATTTAGTCTGGATCGATGTATTGTTTCTTTAAAGTAGTTGTGTCATGAATGTGCCTTAATTGGAAAGTTGTTTCCTTAAGGAAATGAGCAATTTGTTTTGAGATTGATAGCAAGTATTATTGTTAAAGAGGTAGATGACTGTGTGTATTAAATGGAATGTTATTTTTACAAAAGTACAATCTGATTTCCTAAAAGAAATAGGTGGAGGGTTTTCTACCCTTGTTGTGATCATGCAAAGTATAAATGAGCGTGCAGACGATGTCCTAGAAAATGGATACTAGGTGTTCTGTAGCTATTACCGAAAAGAATGAGAAATGATTAGACTTATTTTACTATAATCCTTATAGAAAAACAATAACAAATGAGTAGTAATAAATAATTATAACCCTCTTCGCAACCATCACTATGTGAGTACTAAGAAAATAAAGTGGCTCATGCTTAATTAGAACTGTGCAAATAAATCTTCTTAGGAGAAAATAACATATATGAATCCCTCAACTGGGATTCATGAGAATAAGACAGAGTTATCGGAAGGTAAAAGATACAACTTAGGACAGGGAAGGATCTTGGAAGACAGTTAGCTCACCCAGGCTGAAGCCATAGAGGAGAGAAGTCTGCTTCTATTTCGAAAGGTTATCGCACCTAGAGCATCCACATGAACATTGTTCGACAAATGATGATAGGGAAACAAAAATGTATAAAAGAAAACCATAACATGTGCTTATTATATATATACTCACTATGGGTTGCAAAAACGTGTATATAGTATATATCAACTACAACTTGCAAACCTTACATAGTGACTACGTTTGTATAGTAATTCCTGACTTAGGTATTGAATAAAAGTGTATGTTGTCATTTCACCGTATCAAGTGACTAAGTAAAGTTAAAGTTATAATTCTGAAACTCATATGTAGAGGCTATAAAACATATAAATATAAACATAAGTAAATGGATATTGAATTTTTTTTATGTCATATTTTTACAAAGAATCCAACCTTGGAAGGTAAATATTGTTATAGATCTACGCTAGTTTTTAACAAAGCACTAAAGATTGTTTTAACTATAAGGTTTTTTTTTTCCCACTTATTTTATATTAATATTTACATAGTTGATTTTGAAATATTTTATTTGCAATTTAGCTTTTTCATATTAAAATGTTAATACATGCCCTCTCATATTTAGAAGTAGAAAACTCTCTCTCTCTCTCTTATATATATGTATATATATATATATATATATATTGAAGGAATTGCAAATCTCCCATGTTGGCTCCCTGTAATTTATGAGAGTGGAAAGAATAAATGCTGCAGGGGCCACATCAGAACCACTTTGGAATCCTAGGATCTAGCCTTCTTAGATTCAGAGAGGGATCTCTCTATTAGTGTCTTTGAATGATATATCTTTATGCTTAATTATGATATTAGGCTAGTTATGAAGCTCAAAGGAACTTGTTTGTTTGATTGATTGGTTGGGATGGATATCAGAAAAGGAAAAGGTCACTAGAAGGGCGAAGGTGAGAGCAGGTTGAAAAATGTTTTAGCTGATAGGATAGGTCCAAAGACAGTATCAATCCATTGGGCTATGGAGTCACAAAAGGATTTAATTGTACAACAATTCTACAAGGGTTTCCATGGGGCAAGTCATCTATATCAAATGATCTCTTTAGATTGATTTATGGCATGAAACATCAAAGTGTTGTGAAAGAAGCAAAGTTAACAACCAATTATGCATCTATTAACTTCACTAAACAAGAAAAGCCTTTCGAAGTAACTGTTTGAAGTAAGCCAAAGGACAGGGCATACCATAGACTTCTTTGGACAAAATTTTACTAAAGCACACTTTTCATACAACAATCCAGTAATCTCAAAGACTACTTTCAGAAAGGAGAAAACATATAAGAAAACGAAGGGAGCCTAAGATCAGGTAAGAACTTTGAATCTATCCTGCTTTTAGCATAATCTAAAGGGAAACTTTCAAAACAATTGCTAAAGACATGACCAGAGGACAGGGCTAACCATAGACTTCCCTGGTTTAGACTCTAATTAGCATGCAATGAAAATATCATTCAAGAACAATGTCTCAAGTTTTACACAGCAAGACATGGGCTCACCAACGTTCCTTGACTGGTTATACTCTATTGAATCATTCCCAAATTAACTATTAAAAGAAAACATAGAGATAAAGCTTTCAGACAGAAATAGGGTACTTTGCAGTAAATCCTACTCTAAATTTTCTATTTTTTATCAGAGAAAATGGACAGCATGAAAAAAATAAGGAAAAAAATATATAGTGAGGAATAACATCACCATTAACATAGACCAGGATCCCATGAATCAGCTTGTATTATTGATGTTCAAACCAGTTACATACTTCAAGTCTAACAGGTCTTTACAGCTCTAACTTCTCTTCTCAGCCTAGTATTCTTCAATTACATCACAGCACTTCAGCAGCTTCAGCAACTATTTACACTTGATAATAATTCATCTAAAAACCAACCAACCCATTAGAATGTGCTCCTCATGGAGTATTTATAGATGAATGAAGAGGTGGAGTGAAAGAAACGGTTCTAATTTTTTCATTTAAGACAAAGTAAATGCTTCTCGACCTTAGGGAATTTACATAACCCAAGATAAAGAATATCTAATGTTTTGACTCTGTTAAATGAATGTTTTATCAACTTTTGAGCTACTTAGTCACTTTTGTTGAATTTTAGGCATATTTGGTAGGCTGGCAATAACTTATGAGTTGTCTGTGTAAAATATCTCTGACTATGCATTCAATTTGTATGCTTTTGAGGTAAATAAACTTTGTAGGTGGCATTTTGATCTTTGGAGAAGAAAAGGCTTCTGTGGATGTGGCATTCGAAGCATTCTCTTGTTGATCTGTCATGATTTGTTTCTTTAAACACTGATTTAGGCCTCTGATTATGCTTTTTAGGCCTCTATTTAATCATCTTTAGTCCTTTGTCCTTTCTGCTGATTGTTTTAACTTTAATCTTCACAGGTTAAGTCTTTAATCTTCGGATTTATGCTTTTTAACCTTTATTCTTCATTGCTCTTATGCTTTGTGTGTAGGTGGCTCTTTTTCCGCGCTGGAGGGTTTCGTTGGCTAACCAATTCCCATGAAACATTGATTAAAACCCTGAAATCACACCTTGAAATCTCCCTTTCTGCTTTATCCTGCCTCAAGGATCGTCATCCTGAGGTTTCATGCCACGTAGATGGCTATGGGAGGGCTTGTTCAATTAGCCACCATTTTAAAACCTGCAAACAAACCAAAAAAAAATTATAAAACCTGTGTTTCGAGGGATAAACTGCTTCAGAGGCGATGGCGAGGGCGAAGGAGCATTTGCAGAGGAAGGGAGGTGTGCAGGGGAGGGGTTCCATTGGCGAAATCATGAAGAACAGTGGCGAATTCAAATAATGGTGTGAAATGAAAAAGGTGGCTTTTCAAAATACAAGGGTGGTATTCGTGCAGGGCACGGGTGGAAAGTGGTAATGGGATAAATGAACGCGATACGATTGGATGGATGACACCTATCCCAGGAAAAACTGCTTTTTTCACGTTAAAATGGGTGGTTAAACTCAAGAATCAGATTACACGCGAAAATGTTTGGGGACCGTCAGATCTAGGGGAGCCAGATCAACTGTGGAGAGGGAGCGCGATCGAACGGAGTTGATCGATGGAAGGGGATGGTGGAGGACAGGTGTCAGGAAAATATTAGATGGCGGGAATAGAGTGGAAGGTGGGCCAACGAGGTGTTTAATGGTGGAAAAGCGCAATGGTCGTCAGATCAGTAAGATCTACGGCGGAGATCAATCCAGGATAATACATAACGCGAAGAAATGAAAGATAAAGGATGGGGGCTAGAGGTAAGCATGGAGGTTAGGTCCTATGGGGAATAGGATAGGACCGAGGGTTAAGAGACAGGGATAGAGGCTTAGCGGAGGGTCTCGGGCTCTCGGTCTTATGAGGAAAAGGAGCGGAAGGCTTAAGCCCTAAGGGGCTTTAAGGCCTAATTTTAATAAAAGGGTCGGAGATAGGACTGAAAAAGTGGGTTATGGAAGCCTTTTTAAAGGGTAAATGAGGGATAAAAGGGGATTTTTAGGGGAATGAGATGAATGTTTAGGATGAGTGAAAATGAGTGAAAATGGGTGGATTTTGGAGAAATTTATGAAGGTGAAATGATAGAAGAGGGGCTTGAAAACAGTTCTGATTTGAATCAGCAAGGTAACTTAGAAGGGCTTTGATGAAGATTTCAGTGGAGTGATTCTTTGGAGATAATAAACAAAGTGAGGTTTCAAGAACTCACAAGATTTTCACAAAATTTTGTTTCTTGAAAATTGAAAGACTTATTTAGCCATCATTAGGTATAACTGAATTTATAGATGGCTAACAGTGGCTCCACTTGGGGAGGGCAGCTCCTTGGAGGTGTCAAGAACCTCAGAGATAAATCTCTGGAAAGTAGACCAGTGCCTTGTCTTTTACTGCATTTTGACAACCTCTTTTCTTTGATGATCATGCTGCTTAAAAAGATGATCTGCAATATCATAATCAGATGATTTTTCTCCCAAAATTTCTACCTACACAGCCTACTTATCCTAACATTTTCTTCAATGGGTGCACTTGGACTTGCAAACCCTTTGACATCAATCATTTTGTTCTTTTAAAAAATAGGAAAAACTAATCTATTGCTACCCTTATTTCCTCCTTGAGTTCAAATTAAACAGTTGAACTCAGTACTTCTCTACCTAATCTATTATCTGTCAAGATTAAAATTTTTGACAAATCTTCATTCTCTATATTCTAAAACAGAAATTTAAAATATAGTCAAATCAGGATTAAACTGTCTGATTTGCTATGGTGTCTATGGTTGTATGTACAAGCTGCACATAGACTTTATTTGCAGAAAATTAAAACAAAACTTTGAAGGCTTAAGATCTGAAAATCATGAATATCCTTTTTTCTTTCTTTGGTTCAGGTTTTGAGCCTTTTAGAACCATTCTCTTCTATCCTAATCTATCCTACTGATAAGCCAAGATTACACAGTTTGGAAAATCTGTTTTCACTAACCTATCAGCATAAAATTCAAATTTATTCAGTCATGATTAGGTAGTATGACTAAATAACAATTTTCCTCTTTTCAAGTAGTGGCTTTTGAGCTTGCTCACTTTTAGATTTTTCTCTTTTTTGGTATGGGGTTGTACCTTTCTTTTAAATCTACCCTCTTTTTCTTTTTCTATTTTTTTTTGTATTTTCATTTTCAAACATTCTTTCAAGCAATGTTATTTACAATAAATTAAAAAGAACTTCGAACAAAAACCTTAACAAAAATAATGTTTGAGCATCCTGCCATTGATAGGACTTCCAAATAGTTCAGCTCCATCCATCTCTTGAAGAAAAAATGCATTGTTGCCAATAGCAGATTGAATGAGATAAGGGCCCTTCCATAAATTTTCAAATTTTCCATGTTTGCCCTTATCTTCTTTCCTAGAATCCCATTTCAAAACTTTGTCACCAATGTTGAAATCATTTGCCTTTGTTCTTTTATCAAACAACTTCTTGATGTTTTCTTGTACTTGTTGTGCTCTGTTGTATACCTCCTCACTGGTTTGTTGTAAATGTACAATCTGGTTTATTCTTCTTGTCATGTCATTTTCTTCAGACTGCACTTCCTGGATCAACTTCATGACTGGCACTCCTAGACTGGTTGGAAATATTGCATCTGCTCCAAAATCTAGCTGATAAGGGAACATTCCAATTGAATTTTTGACTGTCAATCTGTCTGCCCAAAGTGCATGTACCAGCTTGTTGTGCCATGATTTTTTATTCTCTTCCAGCAATTTCTTGATTGTGTTTACTAAAAATTTTGTTTGAGGATTCTGCCAGCCCATTACCTTGAGGGTAATAAGTTTTGGAATGGCCCAATAAAATCCGATATTTATGACAGAAATCAACCATTTTTTTGGATCCAAATGCAGCTGCATTGTCTGTGATAATTTTCCTAGGACATCCAAATCTAGATAGGATATTATTTTCAAGGAATGAAATGATAACTAAATCTGTGGCATTCCTAGAAGGGATGGCTTCTATCCATTTGCTAAAATAATCAGTGGTTGTGAGGATCCATTTATGTTAGGCAGATGAGGCAGGATGGATTTCCCTAATGAATTCTAGACCCCATTGCTGAAAAGGAGCTTCAACAATGATTGGATGCAAGGGTAAGGGAAGCAATTTTCTTTTGTCTTCAAAGATTTGACACTTATGACAGGAAATGACCATTTTGTGGATATCTTGAAAGAGGGTGGGCTAGTAGTAACCAACTCTAAGGATTTTATTAGCAGTAGTCTTCCAATAGAGGTGACCTCCACATTCTCCTTCATGAAACTCATGCTTGATCTTATCTGCATAATTCTCAGACAAACATTTAAGCAATAATCCACTAGTATTTTTCCAATATAAACATTTATCTAAAATGCAGTAATTTACAGCTTTTAACTTTAAAAATATTTCCTTTGTTTTAGACAAACCAGGAGGGACATTTAGATTAAGTAGCACATATGAAATATCAGCATACCAAGATGAAATCAGAAAATGATCTTCAATAAGTGGAGATGCCAACTCCTCTTGTTCATCTAATGCATTAAACATGTTTATATCAAGAGCTTGAAATTTGGATTCACCCATAAGTTTTGCTAGTCCTTGACCTTTTATGAGTTTAGTGGGCTTAATTTCTAAGTCATATTCTAATATTACAGCAATCCAATTTCCTATTTTTCCATGTGGATCTTGTGTCAAGATGTCTTTTACCACTGAATGAGGCACAAATGATATGATGTGTGAGTGTAAAATGTAAACTCTGAAGTCTTTTAAGGCTTTGACTAAGGCAAAGGCTTTCTTTTCCATTATTTTATACTTCAAAGGTGCACCTCTTAATGCCTTGCTGAAAAATGCAATAGGTTGCTCTTGTCCCTTCATGTTTTTCTATAATAGGACAATAGCCACTGTGTGTTCTGATGCAAATGAAAATATGAAGAAATTTTTTGTAAAATCGGGACTAATAAGAACTGGTGTTTTGGTAAGTGCTTGTTTTACCAACTCAAATGATTTCTTTGCTTCTAAGGTCCATTTAACTCCTCCTTCCCTTTTAAGCATATTTGTCATGTTTCTAAGGAGTTCAACTAGGTTGGGTATGAACCTTCTTAAGAAATTAATCTTTCCAATGAAAGATTGAAGTTCCTTGATGTTTCTAGGATGATTGATTTGCAATATTCCTTCAATTCTCTTTGGGTCTATCTTTATTCCCTCTTCAGATATGATATGTCCAAGGTGTTTACCTTCTTGGAGACCAAACAATGTTTTCTTTGGGTTTAAGGATAAACCATACTTTCTGCATTTCTCAAAGACTTTTCTTAGGTGTATTAGGTGTTCTTCATCTGTTTTGGAATAGACTGTTATGTCATCTAAGTAAATCACAATGAAGTAACCTATTTCTTCTAAGAATGCAATATCCATGGCTCTCTAGAACGTAGCACCAGCATTCATCAAACCAAAAGGCATTTTCACATACATAAAAGTACCCCAGGGAGTGGTGAAGGTTGTTTTAAGTTGATCATCAAGGTGTACCAGTACTTGGTTGTATCCTAAGAATCCATCTAGCAAATAAATTCTTCTAGAACCTACTACCATTTGCAAAATATGATCCATTTTGGGCAAGGGATAGTTGTCATTTAAGGAGGCTTTATTTAAGTTTATGAAATCAATACAAAGCCTTATTTCTCCTGTTTTCTTCCTAACTGATACAAGATTAGATACCCACTCTGAGTATCTAACAGGGACAATAATTCCAGCATCACACATCTTTCTAATTTCTTTCTCTAGTAGAGGTAATTGAACAGGGTTGATTCTGCATAATTTTTGTCTAAAAGGTTTCTGGTTTTCTTTGAGGAGTATCTTATGCTAGATTATTTTTGTATCATATGATTTCAAATCTTCATAACTCCACACAAACACATCAGAAAATTCTCTAAACAACTCAAGGTACTTCAGTTTAATGTGAGTTGACAGTGTTTTGGATAATTTAATCATTTTAGGCTTTGATTCACTGCCTATATTTCACTCTTCTACTTCAGCTTCAGTAGGTTCTATTTTTGGCCTTTTTGCAACGTCATTGAAGTCAAACAATTATTCTAAGGGTACCAGTCCCTTTAGCAAGCTTTCAGTTTTAGATTGCAACACTTCTAGATCCTCTTTTCCTAAATTTTTGTAGTTTTTTATTTTATGCTTGGATTGTTTGGTCAACATATTTATATCAGCAATCTTAGGAGTTTCTTCTTCTTTGAAAAGTGGTTTTTCCTCAATAGGACAGTCTCCTTCATACTCTGAATCTGAGTTTGGCATTTCAAATTCATTTCTACATTGTAGGAAGTCTTCTATTTGTTTATCTCCTTCAAAAACTTGCCAATATTTCTCATTGACTGGGACTGCTGGTCTATATTTGACTTGGATTGTGTATTGCTTGCTTTCATAAGGCTTCAAACATGTACTAGCAACAAATGCTAAGCCATTTGCAAGAATGTTTTGGTTTCTAGGGACAAAAGTGAGTTTAAAATCTACAAATGATTTCAACAGATCCATGGCATCATCTCTATAGGCTCTTAGTCTGGGTTGTTTGGCAGTATATTCCCCATTTACTTGCCTAATTATCAATTTTGAATCCCCATGGACTGTTATCCTCTTGGCTCCTAATTTTTTTAGCAAGTGTAGTCCTAAGAGGAGTGCTTCATATTCTACTATGTTGTTGGTGCAGTGAAAGTTTAATCTGCATGAATGGCCTTCAGCATGGTTATTCTCTATGTTATGTACCCATATGCCTGCTCCTACACCAGTTTTAGAGCAAGACCCATCAAAACTCATGCTCCAAATAGGACTATTTTTAGATTTTTCATTAATTCCCTCTTTGTCTTGTTTATTACAACTGCCACTGTATTGTTTTTGAGGGTCTGAACTGTGTTTATTTGTGTCTTGTTCCTCAAGGTTTTCAATGTGTTGAGGATTTTCTCTTTGATTATCATGATTGGCACTATGTTTATGGATGTCTTGATGCTCAAGACCCTTAATTTGTTTGCTGTGATTTTCTGAATTAGCAAAATTTTCTGTGGAATTCTCTTTGTTTTCCTCTCCTTCTATGATTGCCACTATGTTGGTGGATGTTTCATTTTCTAATCCTTTCTCATTAGGAATCTCATCATTGTAAAGAATGAATGAGTCAAGGCCATTATGTATAGAATAAAGAGGAGATTTTTCTAATATTTCTTGGTTGTTCACCATATATTTCATGTGTGTTTCCCTATAAATTCTTCTAGGTTGACTGAAGACAGGGATGGTGGCATAAGTCATATCCATTTGCATTGTGCCTTGCAACTTATCACCCCAAGATCTTGAAAGAAGCACGCCATATTTTGGGGGTATATCAGCCACTACAATGTCTATCACTAAGCTTTTCGCTGGGATTTGTGCTAAGTTGACACATAGATCTTTTATTAGGCCTAGGCATTTGACTCTATTGGAATCAAAGGAGTACAAATATTTGTAAGGTCTAGTTACCTCAAGGCCTAATCTTTCCATTATTACTTTGGGCATGAGGTTATGTGATGCTCTTGAGTCAAGCATGGCATTGTGCAGAATGTTGTCATGGATGTTGAGACTAACATAAAAAGGAGGAACTGCTCCTTCTTGAAATTTTCCTTCAATTTTTGGTCCAAACAGAAGCTCAGGTTGGTCATCATTTAAGTTAACAGAGTCATTGTGATCTCCTATGTTCAAAGCTTTTAACAATTGGGACCTATACACATCTTGAGTGACTAACTCAATGAGAGGGATTGAGATTTTAATTTTGACAATTTCACTCTCTATGCTGAAAGGATTTTGAGTTTTGGAAATTTTTAATTCATCCTTTTTAGTCACTGTTTTTTCAGCAAGCTGATTTTTATTATGAACAATAGTTAAAATGGTTTTTTTAGGAACATCAGCTGAGGTGCTATTGCTACTTTGGTCACCACTATGTTTGTTATGAATTTCAGTGTTTTTTCCTTTGTTTTTATCAGAACTTTCAGCCACTGTGTTATGAGTTTGTGTTGCATCTTTGGATTTGTTTACAGGGCTGTTTTTGGTAGAATTTTCGGAGGTTTTCTTTTTGGGAGTGTCTTGGTTCTTTTTACTTCTCAAGTCATATTGTTTGTGAAGTTCCATTATGGCATTCTCAAATCCTTATTTGTAATCTTCAGATTCTGGGCTTTCTTTATCGTAAGGTATGTATGTGACTTGTTCTTCTTCATTGAGGAAAATAGTATCCTCATTGTTTACTCCCAACATGTTCATGTGATTTTCCTTTGTTTATTTTATTGTTCTCCCCTCTTCATCAACATAATTCTGCTGAAAAGGAGGTCTGACTTGTTGATCAGGGCCTTTTTGTCTAATTTGAGGGGGATTCCTTCTAAAGTTCTGATTCTGATTTTGATTTTTGTTTTGAGGAGCTGTTTGATTTTCTTTAGGATAAGCCCTCTCATTTGTATTTATTATTTCCATCATCATCTCCATGGTTCTAACTAAACTATCAATTTTGGAGTCTGATGTGGAGGGTCCAGCTTCATCTTTGTAGGTAACCTTTTTCTCTGCTTTCAGTCTTGCCCTTCTGGCATTCAGGTTAGCTTCTACACTTACTTCCCCTTTCTGCATATCTTCTAATGTGAGGGGTTCTCTCTCCCTTAATTGATAACACATGTCTATATCAAATCCTTCAGGAAACTTTATTAAGTCTAAACCTTGAGGAGGTTTCATTTGTGGAGGGATTGCATTATAAACACTATTGAATCTAGTGCAATAATCTTGGACACTCTCTCCAGCATTTCTTTTAAGATCATTGTATTCTGACAGGATTTGTAGGGGATTTCTTTTAACCTCCCATTTGTTTAAGAACAGTTGATGGAAAGCAGGAAGATCATTGATATTGTTCGGGGTTAAGCCTTTGAACCATTTTCTTGCCTCTCCCCCTAAAATTTTAGCAAACATTCTAAGTTTTACAGTTTCATCATCTATTTCTTGTCTATCAAAGTAATAATTCATTCTATCCACATGTTGTTGTGTTGTAGTAGAACTACTAGCATCATATAGTGGAATCTTGGATTGATAGTCCTGTGGTAGAACAGGTAAAGGAAAAGGAAGGACTAAGGGAGCATACCATGTTGCCATGATATGAGGTTGTGGAAACAATGGGGGATTTACAAGTGGAGGAAGGTGAGGAAGTGAAGTGGTTTAAATTGTGGATGTATGAATGGATGTAATAGAAGTACTTGGACAGCTAAGTACTGTTGAGCATATTTAGGATGAGAGAAACCAAAATTATGAATGATATGAATATCAGGCGGTGTAGATGGAGGGGTTTCTCTACTATTAGTATGGTCACCACTAAATTGGGGTGAACATGGAGGCTTAAAGTCTATCTGATCTATATCACTAAGTGAATTGGTTCTAGATGGATTCCTTATGGCAGGTAAGTCAACTTGTGTATTTTGCAGAGCTGTAAGATTTTCAAGAACAGAGTTTGCTCTATGAATTGGTCTGACAGCAGTTGGATTCTTGGATTTAGGAGACTTCCTAAGGATGCTTTCTGGATTTTCAACTATTTCAGGAGGATTTGGGTCAGGACGGGCTCTAGTATGAATTCTTTTAGAAGCCACTATGTTATGTTTTGAGACCCAGTGATGAGAAAAGCTCAGCCAAGTATGACAGTCTTTAAAAGGCCAACTAATCTTATGAAAGAAAACTTAATTCTCAAAGTTCTCTTAACTTAGTTTGTATGATGTTATGATAAAAGAGTTTCTCAGTGGAGTTTTTAGAAAACCAAGGGAAATCAACAGGCCTACTGAAAACCAGTGGAGTCACCAGGTGGGGGATTTTTACTTGTTACTAAGGTCTGGTTGTTGTCCACCATCAACAATCAGAAACCACTCTTGGCAGACACTTGATTCATTTTTGAGGAATGGGATTTTCTGAGTTGTGAAGTTATCTATTACTCAGTACATTCCCCAGTATGGTCACCACTATGTTGGCTCCTTGTAATTTATGAGAGTGGAAAGAATAAATGCTACAAGGGCCACATCAGAACCACTTTGGAATCCTAGGATCTTACCTTCCTGGAATCAAAGAGGGATCTCTTTATTAGTGTCTTTGAATGATATATAGTTATGATTAATTATGATATTAGGCTAGTTATGAAGCTCAAAGGAACTTGTTTGTTTGATTGATTGGTTGGGATGGATATCAGAAAAGGAAAAGGTCACTAGAAGGGTGAAGGTGAGAGCAGGTTGAAAAATGTTTTAGCTGATAGGATAGGTCCAAAGACAATATCAATCCATTGGGCTATGGATTCACAAAAGGATTTAATTGTACAACAGTTCTACAAGGGTTTCCATGGGGCAATTCATCTATATCAAAGGATCTCTTTAGATTGATTTATGGCATGAAACATCAAAGTGTTGTGAAAGAAGCAAAGTTAACAACCAATTAAGCATCTATTAACTTCACTAAACAAGAAAATCCTTTCGAAGTAACTGTTTGAAGTAAGCCAAAGGACAGGGCATACCATAGACTTCTTTGGACAAAATTTCACTAAAGCACACTTTTCAAACAACAATCCAGTAATCTCAAAGACTACTTTCAGAAAGGAGAAAACATATAAGAAAACGAAGGGCATCCTAAGATCATGTAAGAACTTTGAATCTATCCTGCTTTTAGCATACTCTAAAGGGAAACTTTCAAAACAATTGTTAAAGACATGACCAGAGAATAGGGCTAACCATAGACTTCCCTTGTTTAGACTCTACTTAGCATGCAATGAAAATATCATTCAAGAACAATGTCTCAAGTTTTACACAGCAAGACATGGGCTCACCAACATTCCTTGACTGGTTATACTCTATTAAATCATTCCCAAATTAACTATTAGAAGAAAACATAGAGATAAAGCTTTCAGACAGAAAGAGGGTACTTTGTAGTAAATCCTACTCTAAATTTTCTATTCTTTATCAGAGAAAATGGACATCATGAAAAACATAAGGAAAAAAAATACAGTGAGGAATAACATCACCATTAACATAGACCAAGTTCCCATGAATCGACTTGTATTATTGATGTTCAAACCAGTTACATACTTCAAGTCCAACAAGTCTTTACAACTCTAACTTCTCTTCTTAGCCTAGTATTCTTCAATTACATCACAACACTTCAGCAGCTTCAGCAACTATTTACACTTGATAATAATTCATTTAAAAACCAACCAACCCTTTACAATGTGCTCCTCATGGAGTACTTATAGATGAATGAGGAGGTGGAGTGAAAGAAAGGGTTATAATTGTTCATTTAAGACAAAGTAAATTCTTCTCGACCGTAGGGAATTTACATAACCCAAGATAAAGAACATATGACGTTTTGACTCTGTTAAATGAATGTTTTATCAACTTTTGAGCTACTTAGTCACTTTTGTTGACTTTTAGGCATATTTGGTAGGCTGGCAATAACTTCTGAGCTATCTATGTAAAACATCTCTGACTGTGCATTCAATTTGTATGCTTTTGAGGTAAATAAACTTTGTAGGTGGCATATTGATCTTTGGAGAAGTAAAAGCTTTTGTGGATGTGGCATTCGAAGCATTCTCTTGCTGATCTGTCATGATTTGTTTCTTTAAACACTGATTTAGGCCTCTGATTATGCTTTTTAGGCCTCTCTTTAATCATCTTTAGTCCCTTGTCCTTTCTGCTGACTGTTTTAACTTTAATCTTCACAGGTTAAGTCTTTAATCTTCGGATTTATGCTTTTTAACCTTTATTCTTCATTGTTCTTCTTCTTTGTGTGTAGGTGGCTCTTTTTCCGAGCTGGAGGGTTTCGTTGGCTAACCAATGTCCATGAAACATTGATTAAAACCCCGAGATCACACCATGAAATCTCCCTTTCTGCTTTATCCGGCCTCAAGGATCGTCATTCTGAGGTTTCATCCCACGTAGATGGCTGTGGGAGGGCCTATTCAATTAGCCACCATTTTAAAACCTGCAAACAAACCAAAAAACAATTATAAAACCTATGTTTCGAGGGATAAACTACTTCAGAGGCGATGGCGAGGACGAAGGAGAATTTGTAGAGGAAGGGAGGTGTACAGGGGAGGGGTTCCACCGGTGGAATCATGAAGAACAGTGGCGAATTCAAATAATGGCGCGAAATGACAAAGGTGGTTTTTCGGAATACAAGGGTGGTATTCGCGCAGGGCACAGGCGGTAAGTGGTAATGGGATAAATGAACGCGATATGGTTGGATGGACGACACCTGTCCCAGGAAAAACTGCTTTTTTTGCATAAAAATGGGTGGTTAAACTCCGGAAGCAGATTACGCACGAAAATGTTTGGGGACCGTCAGATCTGGGGTAGCCAGATCGATGGTGGAGAGGGAGCGCGATCGAACGGAGTTGATCGGTGGAAGGGGATGGTGGAGCACAGGTGTCAGAAAAAGATTAGACGGCGGGAATAGAGTGGAAGGTGGGCCAGCAGGGTGTTTACTGGTGGGAAAGCGCAATGATCGTCAGATCAGCAAGATCTACGGCGAAGATTGATCCAGGATAATACACAATTCAGAGAAATGAAATATAAAGGACGGGGGCTAGAGGTAAGCGTGGAGGTCAGGTCCTGTGGGGAATAAGATAAGACCGAGGGTCAAGAAATAGGGATAGAGGCTTAGCGGAGGGTCTCAGGCTCTCGGTCTTATGAGGAAAAGGATCGGAAGGCTTAAGCCCTAAGGGGCTTTAAGGCCTAATTTTAATAAAAGGGTCGGAGATAGGACTGAAAAAGTGGGTTATGGAAGCCTTTTTAAAGGTTCTGATAGGATAAAAAGGGTAGTTTAAACCATATAAAAGGGATTTTTTATGATTTAAAGGGTTTTTATGGGAAAACGAGGGTAAATGAAGGATAAAAGGGGATTTTTAGGGGAATGAGATGAATGTTTAGGATAAGTGAAAATGAGTGAAAAATGGGTGGATTTTGGAGAAATTTATGAAGGTGAAATGATAGAAGAGGGGCTTGAAAACAGTTCTGATTTGAATCAGCAAGGTAACTTAGAAGGGGTTTGATGAAGATTTCAGTGGAGTGATTCTTTGGAGATAATAAACAGAGTGAGGTTTCAAGAACTCACAAGATTTTCACAAAATTTTGTTTCTTGAAAGCTGAAAGACTTATTTAGCCATCATTAGGTATAACAGAATTTATAGATGGCTAACATCCCACATACCTTGAATTAGAAGATATATATATATATATATATATATATATATATATATATATATATATATATATATATACTCCATATTAAATATTGAAGGAATTACAAATCTCCCACATAGCTTGAATTATAAGAAGCCATAGACTCTCTTTTTACTTTTATTTTTTGTTACAAAAAAATTAATAAAATGTTATGTTATTTAATATAGATATTGAAATCTTTTATTTATGGTTGACATTTGTGTTATTAATGTGTTTTGGTTTTAAATATTACATGTCAACTAACATACAATGGCTTACACATATATTGAGTAGTGAAAGAATTATATATCTCTCACTCATGCTAAAAACTTAATCATTTTTTCTTTTCTTTTTAAACTTTCAATTACCTTTTTCTTTCTAGATAAAGTTGGTGTAAAAATAACATGAAAATTGGTTTTACTTTTAATTACTTTTGTTTCCCTAGTTAAAGGTTGATGTAAAATTAATATAAAAATTGAAATATTTTATTTATAGTAGAAATCCATTTCTATAGTTATTATTATTTTTTAATTTGTTAAAGTAAATATTATTTTATTAGTTTTAAATGTAAAGTTATGTGACAATATTTAATAATAATAATTTAAATTAAAGTTATAATTTAATTAATATTAATGGTTTTTTTTAAAGTAGATATATATATTTTTTTATTTTTCCAAAAGAATTATGTGAGATGTATCATGAAACAAGTTTGTTTGATATCTACTCTAAATTGATACCTATCAAAATTTACCAACTATTTGATATATATATATATATATAGTAGAAAACATATCAATCAAACTAGCAGTGGGGACAACCATCAGTGGTTGTTATCTGCCAATGTAGGCAAAATCATCACTATTAATTCCAGAAAAACTAAGCCACCTCAAACTACCCATTAATGATCCATAAGGGGGGAAAGTTTCACTCTATTGAAGCCCCAAAAATCCTAGTTTCAAACATTGGGAAAACCACCTGGTCCGGACCTTAATACAACTCCTTTTCCGTTTGGGATAGTGGCTCCGACTGGATAATATGGGACCAGTTTCCCAATAATATATGGGTTGATGATTGGCTGTTGATATAATGGGTAATGGAAGTAATTATTAATCTAATCTATAACTTCAGATAAATATGAATAATACTAATTAAACCCAGGTATCATATAATAAATGTGATTTCTAAATTTGTTCCGATTAAATGAATAATCATATAGAGGGTTTATTCATTCAAAAGAAAGATGTATACACATATAATAATTACTTTGTTTAAGAAATTAAACAAAGTAATGATGATAACATATCGCATTCATACATTTATATCGCTTACATATATTTTGAAAGATGACAATTCTAAGTTTTCAGAAATGATATAACAAAGGATTGTTTCATATATATATATATATATATATATATATATATATAGATATATATATAGCAATTTTTAAAAGGAATGTTTCATTGCATAAAAAAAATTGCACAACATAATTATGATAAAAATACCAGATACATTTGTAACCTCTTGATGCAAATCACACTCTGATCCCACTTTCTTACTTAGAACAGCTTTCAGGAAGAACAAAAATGCATAATCTTGAAACCAGTTTCCTCATAAAATTGCAGAAATGTGATCCACTATTAACAAAAATAATGTATTTGGAAGTACAGAAGTGTAACTTCTCAAGTCAAAAATTAATACAAATTGAGGACCCCTTTCTAAATACATGAAAGGGGTTTAAATAATAATAAACTTAAAACAACTTATCTAAAATATCGCTAAAAATGAAAATCGGAGATCCGATTTGATAAAAATAGATTTACAATCTCCAAAAAAAAGGTTCATTGTATTTCTTTCATGTCTAGTGTGCGCAGCTGGAAGATTGATAGCATATCTTTTACTTCAGGAGAATGACTCAATCGGGAATGTAGCTGGTTGGTGTATGTTGCATCCCAAAGCTCTGGAATCATATAACCGATGGCATTAGAGAGGCATTTTGTAGTTATCTACTAGCTATGTGACTTAACCAAATAGGACCATAATGCATCCCAAGTGATTCCTTGTATTGCGTTGATCTGTTGGTCCTTATTGGCTAAGTCCTGCTTCCATTGTTTCTCTATTTCTTTGACTTTCGGTAACTTCCCTGGGATACAATCGAAAATCAGGTTGGCTGCATACAAACTGTCATTGATTAATTGCACTAAACTATTCATTACAGTTCTTGCTCTAGAGGTGGCCCGTTCTTCCTTGATCAACTGTGTTTCCCATTCTGCAAATAAAATTTCCTTGTGTGATTCCTGAATATTAGGAAGATTTGCAGCTATTCCTTGATTTGTGTCTTGCCATGTGAGGAATCCAGAAATTTTTTCATCGGCATCTTCAAATTCTAACTTTGTATTTACTGCCTTCTCTATGAGCGATGTCGCTATTCCACATAGAGGTTCAGCCAGTGATATTTTATGACATAAAATATCAAGTTGTTGTGATAATGCTTTACTTAAAATTCAAAGGCCTCTTTTTTGAATTGATTAATTTCAAGATAATTCTTAAATCTCTGTATTTGTGCTTGTAACAAGACACTCTGTTCTTCTTTGGCCATCTTTTCTTGTTGAAGCATCACCTGTAATTTATTTAACTCTTGGGACAGTTGTTGTTCTTTATGTATAGCTTGCTAGTCAAGCTTTTGCTTTTCAATATTCAATTTCTCTTTAAGTTGCTCAGTGTTTTGTTTTTCTTCAATCAACTGTTGTTCTAGCTGTGAAATTTTTTTATGATCCACTATTTTCCTTTCTTCTAGTAGCACTATCTTTTGATCCTTTTCTTTTATCATTTCACTGACTTCGGAGGCTTTGTCCTTCGTCGTTGTTGTATAAGCCCCAGCATATTGAGATAATTTGGTTAAATCTTCTTAAGGATTAACTTTAGAGTCCTTCCAAACAACATTCATTAATTCAACTTGGGGAAATGAAAATGGCCCTTGATAAATTTTCCTTTTCTTCCTTTGTTTTTTAACTACAGCCCTGTGCTTTGGACTGTAGAAGACATCCAGGGGCGGTATATCTTCAATCTTTAATACAATTTCTTCGGAAGGATTTTCTGGAATAATCTCAACATCTCGGGTATTAGTATTGCCGAGTGTTCCTTCAAATGTAACACTAGTCACCATGGGTTGCTGTGTTGTGGGTGATTGTATTGTAGACACATTCTGAGAATCATTTTGGCCCTTTATTTACCGATCAAATTGTTCCCATTCTTTCAATAAATTTGAATGGTCATCTATATCCATTTCAAAGGAATCACCATCTTTTTTACCTGTTTTCTCCTGTTCAGTTTGAATATTAGCCTTGTTGCCTGTATTTTCAATTTCCTGCTCTGTTTCAGTATTCTTTTCTTCTCTGTATTTTTCCTGTTACAGTGAAGTAGTTCTCAACTGATCAAGAGGTATTTTCAGTAGTCTGTTGTTTCTGAACTGTAAAAACTCTTCCATGTCACTTGCTCCAAACTTCAATTTTGCTAAATGTTTAACTTGTGAAAATCCTTCAGCCGAGGCAAATAGATCATCAAAATCGGCATATTCATGTTCAAATTTTGAAATCTGTACCATAGATGTAAAGTTGAAGGAAACCTTCTTCGGATCATATTGTCTTTTGGGGATGGTTGCCAATCTGAGATCTTTCATCTTTTGGGCTTCTTTCTCTGCATGTTTGAAATCATGCAGAGGAAAAGATCCACATCGGAGGGGAAATGTCGGCCACATCAGCTTCTTAGAATTTTTTAGGTTTCTGGACATCCCTTTCTCCATTATTTGATAAGCTATTTCTCGGGATAATAGTTTGTGAGGAATGTACAAGGGAAAAACATGAGGATCAGTGATACTTCCGAATATTCGGATATAAGTGAATTTTTCTTCTCCAAACCAGCTTCTAATTGAGGTTAGGTTAATGCTGGCCTCATCGGATAACCTCAGAGTAGGTTTATTGAATATAAATTGATGAACTGGTAAAATGAATCCATGACAAATTCTGTATATGTGGTCTTTATAATAGGATTTCCACAGATATTTTTGATAAATGTGGATAGGGATTGGACTTTGAGGAGTCCATTTATAGCCTAAAATAGGGAACTCAGAATTGAAACATATGGTATCAATGATATAGGCATTCATATAGAATGGGGGTATTATATGGGTGGTTACAAACCTATTTTTCTTATAATCAAGGATTTTACTTGCCATTTTATCAGATAAAATGGTTGCCCAATCCATAATGTAGGAATTAACAGTAGCTTCAATTAAGGGTACCATCTCAATAGAAAATTTTTCAGAGTTGACAGTTCCAAATAATCTACACATCATAGCCACAGCACAACAGTAAGGAGATGCCAAGATAATAGGTTGTAAACTCCTTCCCATGAAGTTTTTCCAAGACCCAGACAAGTTGTATCAGTCACTAACACCAATTTAGATGGTTGCTCTTTTGGAATGACAGGGACCTTCGCTCTCTTGGATTTCTTAGACATTTTCATGACTCGTAGGTTTTCCTCAAGTCTACACAATGGAACAGATTAGCAGAATGATGGAAAAATTCTCTTAAGAATGAATACCAACAGAGAGGAGATAATGGCATTTAATCACAATAAATATGATGGATTAAAGAAGTATTATTCTATTGA